>JASAMZ010003352.1:0-79116 GCA_030248115.1 Linhomoeus sp. GSCO2_2
CAGGCGACGCACTCGGGACAGGGCAACGTATAGCTGGCCATGGGCAAAGGCTGGGGGGCTCAAGTGGACGCCCACCCTCTCCAGCGTTTGCGACTGCGCCTTGTTGATGGTCATGGCGAACGCCAGTTGCACTGGGAACTGGCGGCGCTGAATTGTTTACTTGCTGTAGTATCCAACTGTTCAGGTACAATACTTTGTGCAGGCAATCGTAGGCAACTTGCCCCTCTGTGTCTACATGCTGTGCAGTACGCAGGTAACACTGTCTCATAAGAAAGTCACAAACCCGAAAGAAGACCTGGCCACGCTCGTGTTGGGATTCCAGAGTGATTCTTGGGATGAATGTGAATTCCCCAGCGTGGGAACCACTGCAGAGGTACAAAATCATGTATAAAGGTCACACACGTCATCGTGTTGGGAGCAAGACAAACTTCGAAATCTCCGCATAGATGGTGTGCGGATAGCATCCTCTGACGACGCATCTCGTGCCATTACAAACGCCAGCGCCTTGGTTCAGATTGCGCAGAATCAGAATACGCGCGCCGACTTTCAGCTCCAGGCGATGCAAGGGCATTCCGGATGGGGTATTCGAGTGAATGACTTCGATTGGGGTGTACATGCGACCTGCAAGCGAGATGCTCATCATGACATACAGTTAAAGGGCGCGCCAAATAGATTATTAATGACATACTGTCGTAGTCATTGGCTGTTTCGTCGGCACTAAGATAGACATGCGAGTCCCCTGGCAAGGTGTCCAGCATGACATTGTTTAGGGTTCTCACAATGTCGTTCTTCGGCGCCAGAATAGCGCAGTTCTTCATGGAGTCGGGGTCAAAGGCGGGTCCGAACACAAATTCCATCAAATCTGCCACAGAAGCCACGTTGGCGACTTCTGGCAGCTGCACGATTTCCTCGTCACCGTCTTCAGTGACTGGAGGAAAGCTTCCGTTGCCCAGAGATAGGAGCAAATCAGCGAATTCCAGTTGGGTATCTCCTGCAAAAGGAGTGAAACTCCTTGCCTTCAGCTATAGCACTATACATGCACATACATAGGTACCCATACATAAAAGCGAAACTTACTGTCCGAGCCTTCTGCTGTCAGTGCCCTCAAGTTTTCAGTCAGTCGCAGCTGTTTTGTCTAAACAAAATACACTGTAATTGTTTGACTAATGTTGGCGACCGAGCACTAACAATACAGTAGCCGTGTTTAGGTTAGTACGGTAGTGGAGAGATGGAAGAGTTTTGTGCCCAATAAACAAACCAATGGACTGTCGCAATATGTTCTGGCTAAGAACTCTGGCTACATAAGCATCCGTGGTCAGCATCGTATAGTACCTCGTTCCAAAGGTGGCTGAATTTCAGAGTTCGACTGATAATGCGGCTCGTACTTGCCAGGGGAATCACTGGCAGTACTTGGCGAAAATCGCCTGAAAAGACGACAGTTTTGCCACCAAAACGATTCTTGTAGTCCATCAGATCCTGAACAACAGTGCCGATTAATGCAACCGAGGCTACCGAAAGTGACTGTATACGCAGACCTGAAAGAGTCTGTCTACTGCCTCAATGGCAAATTTGTCTGCCATACTGATTTCGTCCCATACAATGAGGGACGCACGGCGCAAAGCGGCCGCCTGAGCGCTCTGCTTAGAGACGCTGCAGCTCGTGTGCATATCCAGCACGTCCGTCGGAATGGCGAACGCGCTGTGGGCGGTTCTGCCACCGTGCAGCTCCAGCGCTGCCACTCCAGAGGAAGCAGTGACTATAGCCGATCTGGCGTGAATCTGCACCGTATCCACTATCACGTTCAGCAGATAGGTTTTCCCTGAAATTCAAATACGGAGAACACATCGGCGTTTAGTCAACCTCTTTGAAAGCGGCATTTTGTCAGAATTAAGTACCGTAGCCGCCAGGCGCGTCGATGAAGAAGATGCCGCCCTGGTCGGCCAAGACAGAATCCAAAATGGCCTTCAGCAACTTCTCTTGCTCCTCAGTGAGTTGTCGTCGTCGCTGTTGGAGCTCGTTGAAGTCGACGCTGGGCGTCCTTAAACAATATACATGGTGGTAGTCAAACTGGCTGACCCCTACACAGTGAGCCCTACACACATAGTGAGTGCCCAATGCCTACGTTTCTGTCTCCAGAAGCATGCCGTCGTCTGGGACCTCAGGCGGCTCCTGCATGCCCTTGTACTGGGCCAGAGAGCGGCCGTGAAATGCCAGCAGTCGTGACACGTGGCGCAACGCCTGATCAGTCGCTTCTTCCTCAGTCATGGATCTTCCACTGCGGCGGAGCTCAGCGAATTTGATATCGTCTGTCAGATCCTGTAAACGACAATGTGGAGGCATCAAGGCTGGTGTGTGTCTGCGTGTGCTAATGTTTAAGCGGTGTTACCTTCTTGAATTGGTCAAACAACAGGCCGGGTTCGGCTGGCTCGCAGGCGATCAGAATGCTGACGAATAGGCGGCGCAATTGCCTGCCAGAGCGAATGTCGGCTGACTCTTTGAGGCAATTGGCGTGCTCGCGATCGTCTATTGCCAGGCCCAGCTTGACACAGGCGTCCCGAAAAGTGCCGCACTGTTCCCCGTCCACTGCAAACGCAATGCGGAAAGCAAGTGAGAGAACTTGGAAGCACGATTCCGATTGACAGCATAACATGTCACGGCCCTTTTATATTCCTGAATCATGAATATAAGTACCTACCAGTGCAGAGGTCCTCGTAGCTGGTGGCGCCGCGCTGCTCAGTCAGCAAGAGGCGCAAGTAGAAGCGCTCGACGTCAGTGGGCGCAGCGCTGTACATGCGGCCAATCATTGGGGGCCTATCGGCGTCGCCCAATCCTCTCTTCCGCGGCCGCCACTTTCCGTCACTGTAGGTGAAGTTCTCTGGAATCTCGGTGTATCTCAGTTGGCGCGCTTCCGCGTTGCTCTTGTTCAAGTCGAACCACGCCGTGAGCGTGGTCTGCTTCACGTCCACTTCCTCGAGCTTCTGCCCCTCCTGAAGTTAGCACCAAGTGTGCCAATGCTGTCCTACACCAAACCGTTCTTAAATTGACTAAACCTGAATCAGAATTTGCTGATTGTCATGTGTGTGGACGGCCAGTGGAAGGACAGGTGGGTATGTCCAAGCGACGTCGTTTCCAAACATTCGGTCACAGGCCTCTGGCGGCGAGATGTACCGCGCATCCAAATAGGTCTGCAACAGCTTCGAGATATCCCAAGTGGCAAATGGTAAACACATTACAGAAAGTGGCAATGGAGTCCACACCGAAATTTCGTCTTCCTCAGCAGTAGGTTGGGCTTCACTCTCTGCCAATTCAGCTGGAGTGGGCAGTCTGGTGATCGAGAACAGCACTCGATCGGCTCCCTTGCAGATGCACATATATAGATATTTGGGCACGTTGGCGCTCGCCACAATCTCCACGTTGATGTGGCATTTGAAGGTGGCCAATAGCCCGGCGTTGTATGGCACAACTCGGCGATTGTCAAAGCTGTACTCGACGCCCTTCTGTTTGACTTTGGCCACGCGCCCGTTGTCTGGACGCCTATAGATTGGCGAGCCGCCCATCTCTGACAGAGCGGTCTCTTCACAGAAGTTCTTGGGGAAGTGTTTCGTGCATTTGTTGTCACTCATGCACTGCGCGTTGGTTCCTCTTCCGCACATGCCGTGCAACATATGGCGCGTCACCAGCTCAAACAGGTTTGGTTCCTGAAAATCGTTTGTAACCAGAAATAGTCTATGACCCACAAGGAGAAGGAGCGTTGGTGACCGTCTCACCGTCTCAGGGTCAGGCAGGAATGCCTGCACAATTCTGTCGACTTTGTCTGGTGAGTCTGGGTGGTAGGGCGCTTCGAGAGTGTAGATCAGGTGGGCGTGCAAAAGGCCTCTCTTTTGACTCTCAATGACGCCCATGTAGGCCAGGACTGGGCCAAAGTGGCCGGTTTTGTAGATCAAGTCGTGCAACTGTTTCTAAAACAACAGGTGTTTGTACTTTCACTTGCCTTATTCGCTGGACCTAATTCCTACGCTGTATGTACGTAGGTAGAGGTACACACCAATTTCCTGCGGAAAATGCGGACACAAACGTCCGGTCTGTCCTCAGGCTTCTGGCCCAGGGGGTCGACTATATCGTGGATTTGTTTCCAGTTCGGATTCGTCGTCATAGTAATGAACAGAGAAGGCCGACCATGCACTCTCACGCCGGCCATGGCATCCTAAGCGTACACCAACATGAATGAGTTGGCAATGGTGACAACAACGTGACATAACGGTGTAACCAAAGAGCGTGAAGGGGGCGTGAGAAGACATGCAATAGTGCTAACGAAGTCTTGCGGCAAACCCTGCTTACCATAAATTTCTGTTGATAAAACCTTGGCCCTCCTACAAAAGAACAGCTGAGAATGACGCGTCGTCCCACTTGCTCAGCTTCAGTGAAGCCGTGGGCCACGGCATCGGCGATTCCTATACAGTAGGAGTGTCAATGTTGCGATTGCCTCGAATACCAAGCTCTAAGCGTGTCAATGTGTAGCCAACCAAGTCGGCTTTCCACACGGTACTTGTTCTGGTGTTCAGTTCGTCTGTGGTAATCGAGCCTGTCCTTCTCCAGTCTGGCCGCTTGCATGACTGCCCACGCGCAGAACAGTCTGCCGCCACTGTGGGGCATCAAGGCGCCAGTGGAGGGACCAATCTGCATTCTGTAGTGCAGGTACTCGGCCAGCGTCATCTGAAGAGGGTGCCGAATCAAGCCGTTGACAGTAAGCAAAGCAAATGTGCATTGTAGCGATCGACTGATAATCATTGACCCATCACAAAACAAACCTTCGCATCTGCCTGCCCTTTGTCCTTCTTTCGCAGCAATGGCGTATATCCAGTTGTGCCATACGGGTACAGCAGTGGGAAGCGAAGCGTCTCAAGGGCCGAAGACAACTCTGGCACGCGCTTTAACGAACCTGAGTAATGATCATCTTACTATATTAATGTTGGTCAGTGCTCAGAACTCTATTTGAACCTATCATTCTACCTCCTTTAGTGACCATTGCAACGCAGTGCTGATCACCAGGCGCGCTGCCGTCGACCACAATCGCAGCAACTTCGTCGCACGTCGGTTTATTGTAGGTCCGGTGCTGCTTGTCCATTACGCCACCAAATATCCGTACCTGAAGCGATTGCGCTTGCCAGTGGGCAATGAAAACTGATTGCTCGGAGGTTTGCACAACCTGTAGATCACAGGTTTTGCCCTCTTGCTCCTTCAGCGTCGCAGAGGCGTGCTTCAATACCGAAGCATATGGGTTGATTCTCAATAGGGTCTCCTGTATAGACTCGACTGTTGACTCTTTCAGTTGCGTGCCAGACGTTTCGCCTGTTCTCAGTTTGAGCTGCGCTGCAGGCTCAAGCAGGTAAATTTGAGCGTATGTTTCAGGTTTCTTGTCCTTTGGCAATAGGGCCCCAATTCTAAATACTATGAACTCATGGGTCTACTGTAAGCCATGCCTGCAATGACTGTGTCATATACTTACTCGTGCGCCAACTCTCCACGCAGCCGATATGTGGGCGGCCCTGAACCCTGCTGCAGTCCTTCATTAATCTTGGCGCCGGTCGAGGTAAAGGCGAAAGCGTTGTTGTAGAGAAGGGCCTTGCGCCTGCGACGATCACTGCGGCCAGTGACTCCATTTCCACACACGAAACATAACATAATGAAGCATTTCCACTAACTTGAAATCCGCGTCTTTTGTCAGGAAGCCCAACAGCGGCTCTGGAGGGGACGGAAGGGGATCCAATTTGACGCTTCCTTCAAAGCAGCACTTGCGGCCAAATTTGGGCACTTTTCTCGTAGATGAGGTCAGCCTTTCGTCTGCATAGAATTGGGCGTCGCAGTGCGAGCAGCGCAGTTCCATGGCACTCAAATTGTCGCCATCGTCGAATTCGCTCTCGTCGTAAGGAGTCAAACCTGAATAGGGAGATTGCTAACTTCTGTGCATTGAATGCAATTCTTAGGATGCAGCATTAATCCTTCAAATCGATCTTACAATTGCGTCTGCCAAATTGAATGAAAGGTGTCTCATACCGCATGCTCCTCTCTTCCGCTTCTTCCGGCGTCTCTCGTCGCGCTCTGCGTCAGACCGTCGTCGTTTTAGGCTGGTTTCCTTTGACTCGGTTGCTCGCGACGCCGCCTTTCGGTCCAAGTCCCTCTTCCGGCGATCGGTTCTCTGCCCTGGGTCCGCTCGAGACGACGATTGGCGCGCCGCGTCGAGTCGTAGACGTTCAGCCCTCTGATCCGCCGTCTCCGCAGCCCGCGAGGAAGCATGGCGCTCGGCGTCCAATCGCAGGCGCTCAGCAGTTTCTTCAGTAGTCCCCGCAACCCGCGATGAAGACTGGCGCTCCGCTTGCAGTCGCAAGCGCTCCACAGTCTCGTCAGCAGTCTCGGCCGCCCGCGAAGAAGCATGGCGCTCGGCGTCCAATCGCAGGCGCTCAGCAGTTCCTTCAGTAGTCTCCGCAACCCGCGATGAAGACTGGCGCTCCGCTTGCAGTCGCAAGCGCTCCATAGTCTCGTCAGCAGTCTCGGCTGCCCGCGAGGAAGCATGGCGCTCGGCGTCCAATCGCAGGCGCTCAGCAGTTTCTTCAGTAGTCCCCGCAACTCGCGATGAAGACTGGAGTTCCGCTTGCAGTCGCAAGCGCTCCACAGTCTCGTCAGCAGTCTCGGCCGCCCGCGAAGAAGCATGGCGCTCGGCGTCCAGTCGCAGGCGCTCAGCAGTTTCTTCAGTAGTTGCCGTCGCCCGAGAAGAAGACTGGCGCTCTGCTTGCAGTCGCAAGCGCTCACTTCTGCGAGTTGGTTCTTCCGCTGTTCGGTACGCCAACTGTCGCGCGGCGTCCGATTCCTGGCGCCGGGCTGTTTGCACCGAAGTTTCTCTACTCCGAGCTTCTCTCGTTGACGAATCGATTCTCGTTTGCGGCGTTCTCCCTTCTTCTTCCCCATGATGAGAAGCGCCAATATTAGCACGAGACACACAATACTTCGGATGCGCATTTCCACACAAACATCAAATCATATTGTCGTTTGCAGTACTGCCGGATAATACACTTGTCGCTGACAATCGTTTCAGATATTTCGCAACAAATGGTGACGCAACAGCGTGTGCGCGTTCCGCCTCCATTGAGTCTATACGGGCGTTAGATCGCAGGCGTCTGATAGGCGTTTGGCGTGAGATTAACGCTTGTCGATCTTTCGCGCGCGCCTCGGAAGTACGATGCGCTTGAAAAGCACGAACCGTCGACGTGAATGTGCGGTTGTGCGGTTAGCACGTCAAGTCGTTTGACACTGCGGCCTTGAATACACATGAAAGTAGGGTGACGTCTGGACTTGTGGAATTTAGGTATCGTTCGAAGTTCTATAATGGAAGGTGCAAAACTACATGTTACGACAGTCAATTTGATGTTTGGATCACCGCGATCCATCATTTTGTGCTCAGAATGTACTGTACTGGCGCAGTCGATATTTGCGAAATATTGTGGAATTTAGTCATCGGTCAAAGTTCTAAAATAGGAGGTGCAAAACTACATGTTATGACGGTCAGTTTGATGTTTGGATCATCGCGATCCGCCAACTGTAGCGAGCGCTAGAGCGTTCACAGACAAACAGACAAACAGACAAACAGACAAACAGACAGACGGACAGAGTTTTGCCGCTTAGTATAAAGGACTAGAGCCTTTAGCCCGTAGGAGAATCTCCATGGTCAATAGCATATTTGTAATCTGCAGAGCATGAAGGGGATAACGCAATTCACAATAGATGCTTGGGTTTAGCCCGTAGTCACTTGGGTTTTGCCCGTAGAATGCTTTAGGTAGTTCTAAAGACATTTGACATTGTGCCCCAGCCGGTGCCTACATTTAGGCGCGACAGCTCCAGTGCCTGTAAATACACAATAGACGCTTGGGTTTAGCCCATAGACATTTGGGTTTAGCCCGTTGGAGTTCAGACAGATCTAAACATAATTGACACTGTGCCCCTGCCAGTGCCTGCATTTATGCTCGCACCAGCTCCCATGCCTGTAAATACACAATAGATTCTTGGGTTTAGCCCATAGACATTTTGGGTTTAGCCCGTAGGAGATTTCAGGTAGATCTAAAGACATTTGACACTGTGCCCCTGCCGGTGCCTGCATTTATGCTCGCATCAGCTCCCGTGCCTGTAAATACACAATAGATAGTTGGGTTTAGCCCATAGTCATTTGGGTTTAGCCCGTAGAAGATTTCAGATAGATCTAAAACCATTTGACATAGATCCAAAGCAGTTTGATGCTGTGCCCCTGCCAGTGCATGCAGTGCCTGCGAATACATTTTGGAGTCTCACAACGACAATTCTTTAGTGAATGGCGACACTGCAAAGTGCTTCTGGCGCGAAATCAAACGTCAGTCACAGCGTGTGGTGCCTTCTGTGCCCAGAATGTACTGGCGCAGCCGATATTTGCGAAATATTGTGGAATTTAGTCATCTGTCAAAGTTCTAAAATAGGAGGTGCAAAACTACATGTTATGACGGTCAGTTTAAGCTATTGATCATTACGATCCGTCAACTGTTGCGAGCGCTAGAGCGTTTACAGACAGACAAACAAACAGACAGACGGACAGACTCTTGCCGCTTAGTATATAGGACTAGTGCCTTTAGCCCATAGGAGAATCTCTATGGTCAATAGCTCATGGGCAATCTGTAGAGCATGAAGGAGATAATGCAATCATCAAATTCAGAGCACCGCAGGACATTACAGTTGGATCTCAAGTTATTTGACACTGTGCCCCTGCCAGGGCCTGCAATTATTGTTGCGCCAGGTCCCATGCCTGTAAATACACAATAGACTCTGGGGTTTAGCCCGTAGTCACTTGGGTTTTGCCCATGGGACATTTCCAATAGGTCTCAAATCATTTGACCCCGTGTCCCTGCCAGTGCCTACATTTAGAATCACATCAGCTGGCGTGCTTTCAAATGCACAATAGATGCTTGGGTTTAACATGTAGATAATTGGGCTTAGCCAATAGGACATTTCAGATACATCTCAAGCCATTTGGCACTGTGCCCCTGCCAGTGCCTACATTCAGGCTTGCGCCAGCTCCTGTGCCTGCAAATACACAATAAACGCTTGGGTTTAGCCCGTAGACATTTGGGTTTAGCCCGTAGAAGATTTTAGATTGATCTAAAGACATTTGACACAGATCCAAAGCAGTTTGATGCTGAGCCCCTGCCAGTGCATGCAGTGCCTGCGAATACACTTTGGAGTCTCACAACGACAACTCTGTCATGAATGGTGATTGTTGACACTGTAAAGAGCTCTTGGCGCGAAATCAAACGTCAATCATAGCGTGTGGTGCCTTCTGTGCACAGAATATACTGGCG
Organism: Linhomoeus sp. GSCO2_2; assembly: GCA_030248115.1. Classification (NCBI taxonomy): domain Eukaryota; kingdom Metazoa; phylum Nematoda; class Chromadorea; order Monhysterida; family Linhomoeidae; genus Linhomoeus; species Linhomoeus sp. GSCO2_2. Next base: position 9,375 of record JASAMZ010003352.1, read on the forward strand.
CAGCTGATATTTGTGAAATATTGTGGAATTTAGTCATCGGATACACAATAGACGGTTGGGCTTAGCCCGTAGACATTTGAGTTTAGCCGTTAGGAGATTCCAGATAGATCTAAAGACATTCGACATAGATCCAAAGCAATTAGATGCTGCGCCCCTGCCAGTGCATGCAGTGCCTGCGAATATACTTTGGAGTCTCACAACGACAACTCTGTCATGAATGGTGACACTGTAAAATGCTTTTGGCATGAAATCAAACGTCAATCGCAGCGTGTGGTGCCTTCTGTGCTCAGAATGTACTGGTGCAGCTGATATTTGTGAAATATTGTGGAATTTAGTCATCGGTCAGAATTCTAAAATAGGAGGTGCAAAACTACAGTGAATGGTGGTCAGTTTAAGCTATAGACCATCCCGATCCCTCAACGATCTCTAGAGTTATGGCGTTTGCAGACACACAAACACACAAACACACAAACACACAAACGGACAGAGTTTTGCCGCTTAGTATATAGGATATTGTGTATTCTTCACTTGAAGTTGTACGCGCGTCACAGTGTCGTCAGACACGGTCTAGGCGCTTGGATGACGTGGAGGAACCACCTGGAAGAGTGAGGAACTCTCGTAGAAAACAACTCTTGCAAAAATGCCTCCTTTCGAATTGGAATAGGCGTGGTTGTTGGGGTGGCCGTTGAATCCAGACGTCTTAGGGAGGGTGGGGGGGACTCTTGGATGGTGGGCGCTTATTCGAGGGAGGGAGGGGGGAGGGGAAGTTACCGTATCCCAACAAACAGTAGTTCACCTCGTATTCCCGTCGCTGTCTGAAGGGTCTTCTCAGGATGACGCTCTCCGCCGCTCCCTGCCAACGGAGGCTCTAGACTCAGCTAGAACGAGGGCGTTCGCCTCCAGGGCGTTATAGTCGGCCCGCAGGCAGCCGCTATTCTTCTCCAGCGAGCGGGTGGCCAATCTCATAGCCTGAAAATTCGAATGAAATTTACCAAGAAGCTTGATCTTGAGTGAAAAATTGAAATGGGCACGGAAAAATTACATTCTAATATGAAGTTCTGCATAAAACAAGATGTAGTGACTGGAGAAATATGACGGTAAGTACACGTGTATTAACGTGCGCGCAGAATTTTCAACCTATCGCGTGGCTTATTTTCAACTTTCGTCTAGAGGGGGGACTCTTGAACGGTGGGAGCTTCCGCTTATTCGAGGGAGAGGGGGGGGGGGGGGGGGGGGGGGGGGGGGGGGGGTAAGGGAGGGGAAATTTCCCAACAAAACAGTAGTTCACCTCGTATTCCCGTCGCTGTCTGAAGGTCCACTAGGCGCAGCATCACCACCTTTCCCTCGAGAAGACCCCTGTACTCCTGCTGCTCTTCACGAGTCAGGCGGCCCACACAATGCGCAAAATAAACCTCAGCGAATTCGCTTCCACTGCTCTTTTCGGAAGGCCCTTCCGCCGGCGCCTTGTTAGCAAAGGCCTAGTTTCACATTTGAAAAACTCAATCTGAATAAACCCCGCTGATCGCAATGTGAAGCTTCAACCAGCGGGCAATCGAGCCGGCCGCGGCCCGTGCCCTCTCTAATACACAACGTACGGCACTCAACAGACAAAGAAGGGGGCGCGCACAGCTAGCTGGCTATCTATGCGGTAGATCTAGGCACGGGCGCCACTAAACAGGCTTACGCAATCGAGCGTCCCCACCACGGGACGCGCGCACAGCTGGATATCTATACGCTAGACACGCGCGCCACGAAACACGCTTACGCAATCGAGCGTCCGTGCCAGCAGAGCGTGGGAACGAGAGAACGATAAACGGAAACAAAGGCGAAGCAATTACTGCAGCGACCTAACCCCATGGAGAATACGTAATAACGTATTACTACAAGACACATGGGCGGGAAAACAGAGAGAGAGAGAGAGAACAGTGGACGAAAACACACAAAGCGATTGCACACCCACCGTGTACAATAGGCAATTAATTATACCACACACAGATTCACCGCAAATACCGCCCGAACACGACTTTAGAGGTTCGATACGGAAATCTAATTTCCCGCACCAAGACATGCCGGCGCACTGCAGAACTGTACCGCGGTCATATATATTCTAGGAAAGTTCCCCCCCTAGTGGGGGGTAAGGACAGGTGAATTTGTTCGGACTGAAGTTGAACAGGCTGTGTATCTCAGATGACTTCTCAGCCTTTAAGCTACACGAACAAATTCAGCGTGCTCTGCTCACACGCACGACGGTTCTCACGCAGGCGCAACGCGCAGGCGGGTACGCGCCTCACTCACCACTGACGAAACGCGAGTACGTGTCTACTGTCTACCACTGCAGCACTCAAACAACGTAACGTATGCAGTAAGCGCATCGCAACATGTGCAAGTGCAACGACCCCCCCCCCCCCCTCACCCATTCCTACATCAACAGGCGCCGTGCGTCCGTGCACCCACTAACCCACGCACATAGACAGTGCCATGCCATCACATGCCAACACGATGTATCGAATCGAAGTACTTGGACTTAGTGCTAATTCAGAGGTGCACTGCTCACTCTGAAGCGAGTTTAGCACCCGCAAACAGAGCACGCTGAATTTGTTCGTGTAGCTTAAAGGCTGAGAAGTCATCTGAGATACACAGCCTGTTCAACTTCAGTCCGAACAAATTCACCTGTCCTTACCCCCCACTAGGGGGGGAACTTTCCTAGCATACACTCCCTGTCCATGTCCACAAAGTGGACACGTTCAGCGGGAGGGGGGGGGGGGCTCCTCTGGCAGGTCCGATGAGAGGCGACACAGACAGGGATTGGCGCCCCAGCATGCACCAGTAGAGCTCGGCCGTCTTAAGCCGAGCTCCGGATCCGTACCCGACCGGACTTTTGCCACCTTGTATCTTTTTACTCAAACGACCTAGGAAGATGCAATGTTATACACTTTTGATCACCCCATAGTGTATTTTGGGGGAGCACTTCGATTGGCGCCCCAGCATGCACCACTAGAGCTCGGCCATCTTGAGCCGAGTCCTGGATCCTTACCCTACCAGACTTTTGCCACCTTGTATCTTTTTACTCAAACGACCTAGGAAGATGCAATGTTATACACTTTTGATCACCCCATAGTGTATTTTGGGGGAGCACTTCGATTGGCGCCCCAGCATGCACCACTAGAGCTCGGCCATCTTAAGCTGAGCCCCGGATCCGTACACGACCGGACTTTTGCCACCTTGTATCTTTTTACTCAAACGACCTAGGAAGATGCAATGTTATACACTTTTGATCACCCCATAGCGTATTTTGGGGGAGCACTTCGATTGGCACCCCAGCATGCACCACTAGAGCTCGGCCATCTTAAGCCGAGCCCCGGATCCGTACCCGACCGGACTTTTGCCACCTTGTATCTTTTTACTCAAACGACCTAGGAAGATGCAATGTTATACACTTTTGATCACCCCATAGCGTACTTTGGGGGAGCACTTCGATTGGCGCCCCAGCCTGCACCAGCAGAGCTCGGCCGTCTTGAGTGGGACTCAGCCAATATTTCGGCCGTTTTTATTGGGCCCCACGGCCGCAATACTCAACCGATCTGCGAGATTTTGTAATACAAAAGTTGCTACTACTAGACCATTCCAACGAGCCATCAACCACTCACCTAGCTACTACCGTTGGCGAGATCGAGGCCGAAAACCTGGCAGTCAACCGGAGATTGATGAATTTTTTGACAGTTTTTGTTTAATATCTCGGGAACCACTCAACCGATCTGGCTGAAATTTTAGCACAAAACTTCTTGTTACTATGAACAACTATGGTGAAAATTTCAGCCAAATCGGTTAAGCCTACCTATATGACGTAGTACTAACCCCTAGTCCCCCGGGGGCGCACTGGCCCCCGGCCGAACAAATTGGGTTGAGCGCTTACGCGCTCAACCCGATCTGTTCGTAAGAAGTAGTGGAAAGAAACTTCTTTGCGACAGCAGTTGTTGTTGAAACTTCCTTACCAGTGCCGACTTCGTCTATCTGCAGCGCAGAACCAATGCCGACTTTGTCAACAGCGCAGAATACCCGAAATTGAATATTCCAGCGAAGAATCCTCACGCTTAGGGTTTCGACAACACATGGGTAAGGTGCCCCAATTGTCGACGAAAAGTGTCAAATCCTGGTCCGCAGCGCAAAACGAGTGCCGCATTCGGAATCAGCGCCCTCAAAAGCACCGAAATCGACTCCAACTGGGATTCTGTCAACAGAGGCGTTCTTCAAATTTTGAACCCGGCCGGGGGTACGGTAGCCGGAAAAATATTTTTGAAAATCGGTGCCGTATCACTTTTCAACGGGGAATCACCTGGTGGACTCCATTTAGCCATTAAGAGTCGTATTCGGGCGTAACAACAGCCCAAAGTCGAAAAATCCCGAAAACAAGTCAACAGAGGTGTACTTCGAATTTGGACGCGGCCGGGGGTACGGTAGCCGGAAAACTATTTTTGAAAATAGGTTCCGTATCACTTTTTGACGGGGAATCACGTGGTGCAGTCCATTTTGGCACAAAGAGTCGCTTTCGAGCGTGAAAGCAGCTGAAAGTCGAAAAGTGCCAAAAATAGGTCAAAATCGACGGCCGTTGAGCAATCGTCCAGAAAGATATGCTGGGCCGATTCCGCCGATTTTGGTGTCAAATTGAAGCAAATCGATAGGTTCATGTCGGATCAAAGCGTTTGGAGCGATTTTACACCAGAATCTCACAACTCGATTTTTTACACCGAAATTTCACATCCCGAAAATTTTCTTTCTTCCATAACTTCCGCGTGGGACCACCTAGGAAGCTGAGGTTTCTTTTCCCAGCTAGATCTTGTCGAGGACTATAACATATCCAAAAATCACCAAAATCGATAAAGTATTGCGAATCTTGTGGGGCGCGAACGCTTTTCAATGTACTACAAAATTCGAATTTTTGAATTTTCTCAAAATTTTTCCACTACGCGAAAAAAATGAAGGTGCTTGCACACCTACTATCCCTCGAGAGCTATCGATTAAAAAAAACCGTTTCCAAATCGGATCAACCACGCGAAAGTTATTTTGGAAAAACGGATTATGAAATCGGTGCCCCGACTATAGCACTCCGCCTTTTCAAGTCGGAGTGCTAAAAAGTTGGCTCACAGTTGCTGTCCACCAAGCTGCACACGTGATGGAAGCGTCTTTCGGTCTCCTTGCCGCCGTCCCAATTCAAATAGAACAGAGTTTGCGGGCTAATTGACAATCCTGAAGACGGAAATATGCTGAGATCTAGAATGCGCGCTGGCTTGCATCAAAGAAGATAGATTGATACCTGGAGGGAAGGAGGGGAGATTATTCACGCGAAAAGTCCGCCTATTCCTGCATTTTTGAGTCCACTCTATGTTTAGGTTGTCCGCCGTCCAGTGTCTCAGCAGTTTCGCCTCCGTCTCGCGCATGTCTATCAGTCCAGCCAGTTGGAGAGAGAGAAATTGCTCAATCTTGTCAGGACCCACAATTCTGAAAGCGTCGTCTGTTCTGCAAGATTACAAGTTTACAACGGCGGCGGTGAGGACAACGAAGGCAATGGAACGACAACAAGCGTGTCCGGGGGGGGGGGCGTTCGGCGCAAGTGCCCCCCCAGAAGTCCATTAAAGTAAACTTCTTTGAAATTGAGTAAAATTGAGGACCTCGTATTCCCGTCGCTGTCTGAAGGGTCTTCTCAGGACGACGCTCTCCGTCGCTCCCTGCCAACGGAGGCTGTAGACTCAGCTAGAACGAGGACGTTCGCCTCCAGAGCATTATAATCGGCCCTCAGGCAGTTGATATTGGGGGCAATTATTTGCAGCTTTTAATTTGTAACTACAGCTTTTCATTTAGAAGAATGCGCTTTTAACTGTCACCGCTTTTCATTATGAACAAAGCGCTTTTCATTTAGAACATTGCGCTTTTCGTTTGGAACAATGCGCTTTTAAGAACGCATATACAGGAGCAGCTTTTCATTTTGAACAAAGCGCTTTTCATTTGGAACAATGCGCTTTTCATTTTGAACAGTGCGCTTTTCATTTTGAACAATGCGCTTTTAATTCTTCTGCTGTGAGACAAAGGGCAAAAGTCCAGAACAAGTCTCTTTTAAAAAGCGGAGTGGTTTTGAGCTTTGACTTTTTACTGAGATTGTAGCAAGGCCCTTTCCGGTTTCGTGCAGCGTCTTTGACTCTCCTCGCGACTACACTTTTTGGAGTGGTCTTGCTACGCAACATTGGTATCGCTCGGGTTTAATTCTTTAAACCAAGAAAATCATCTTTTCAGACTAAATTTAAAAAAAACACTGGAATCTAACGCAAAACTACAGGTTAATTGTGAGCATGATTTGATGCTGGCTTGCAGTGAGCTCTTCAGCGATGTCAAGATCGCTCCTCTGCAACGCACGAGTGCCAAGATATAACAAACCAAAGTCTGCAGTTTTCATCGCGTTTTGGTTACTGTAGCCCTCTCATTGACCTTTTGAAACTTTTTATTGTCGGATTCTTGCTCAGGAGGTCCAGCGCTTCATTTTGATATGCGATTCGACTAGGTTCGATGAAGTTTTGACTTTTCGCGGACATTACTTCGGGATACTGTAGCGCGCAATTCTTAAAACTTGTTGTTATTTCGACGTCACAGTTCGCGAGAGTAGTCCCAGGGCTACTCGCCGATGTGTCGAACTCAACTCAGCGACGTCAGACAAGCGAGTTATTAAGCCCGAAGCAAGCGTGTCGTTTTCAGTTTTCGACGCGTTTTGGATACTGTAGCTCTCTAGTTAAACTTTTGAAACTTTTTTTGTCGGATTCGTGCTCAGGAGCTCGAGCGCTTTACTTTGATATGCGACTTGACTAGCTTCGGTCAACTTTTGTCTTAAAATGGACCCCACTTTGGGATACTGTAGCGCGCGAGTTTGAAAATTTATTCCAGTTTTGAACACTCAGATGGCGAGAGTAGTCCGAGGGCTACCCGTTGATGTGTCGAACTCTACCCAGCGACGTCAGACAAGCGAGTTATTAAGCCCGAAGCAAGCGTGTCGTTTCCAGTTTTCGACGCGTTTTGGTTACTGTAGCTCTCTGTTTAAACTTTTGAAACTTTTTGTTGTCGGATTCGTGCTCAGGAGCTCGAGGGCTTCACTTTGATATGCGATTTGACTAGCTTCGGTCAACTTTTGTCTTAAAATGGACCCCACTTTGGGGTACTGTAGCGCGCGAGTTTGAAAACTTATTTCAGTTTTGAACACTCAGATGGCGAGAGGAGTCCGCAGGCTACTCGACGATGTCTCAAACTCCGCCCTACGACGTCGGACGAGCGAGTTATTAAGCCCGAAGCGAGCGTGACGTACGTACGCACGTACGTACGTACGTACGTACGCACGCCGAGCTCTTGATAGGGTTCGCTCGGCTGAGGCCGAGCGAAAAAATGCCCGAATGAGCATTTACAATTCATTTAAATTACATTCTTTTTTAAATTACGTTTTAAATTTAGTTATCACGTGATAGAGCATCAAAAGATACGTTGTTTTTGTCATGAGCACTTTTTTTCGTCCGACGCGTATTTTGGCGGGAAATTTGAATTCAAAATTTTGGCTGCCCGATTTGTCCAGGGCACCTACCGTGTAAGTACTCGATTCCGGCTTTTCGGGGACGCTGATCACGAATTTGACGTTGTCTTTTCGTTTTGAGATGTGTGGGACCATTTTTGAAGAATATGCTTGCCACCATATGTGCCCTCAAGTGGAAAACCTGGTTGTGTCAGTTCAGCCGAACCTAGGTGTTCTGTATGCCAAATGTGGGGGTACTTGAGGGTCAAAATTCCGAATTTGCTGTTAATTGTGCGATCAGAATGACCACTAAGCCACACTGACATGCCTCGTTGATCCATGGGCAGCATGATTCAACTGCCGAAATTCTTCTGAAAGAGGGGAGGAGTGCCCCGAGGGGCTCTGCCCCCGTCTACTAATCTTGTTTTGGTGTATAGATCATCGCGATCCGTAATGGCTGTCGAGAGTTATTGTGTTAACAGTGTGCGGACAGACGTGTGACAGACACCGTTAGCCGCTTAGTATATAGGACTAGAGGGATTTTCAATTGATTGAGATGATTGAATACATTGTTCTTAACGCCACATATGGATTCTTTGCACGGAGCGCTCTCGAGTCCTGGGAGTTCGTTTGACATTTAGCGGAGGAGAACAATGTGCACGACACCGCAATTTGTCGTTCCGGCAAGCGCTGGACTGTCTGGCAGCAGCTCATGACAGCACAGCGGACGCTCGAAAGTTCATAGAGCGAAAGTAAGAAATTTTGTGACGTAAGTGAAGCTCTGTATAGTCATTTATCACTTTCAATTGTCGGGCATAAGTGAAGCAAGCATGTCAAGGTACGGTAAGCAGTTACTCTGAGTGTCAGGTGCGTTGCCTGATTGTCAGGTGCGGAAAGACGGACACGGAAACAGACATCGTTAGCCGCTTAGTATTCAGGATTCTGAAACTACGTTACTGTACTACCGGGAGGACGCTCGCGTTCACCTGTAGTGCAGCGTCAGTCCGGTCGAACTCTCGTGTTCGCAATAGAACGAAGGCGGCTTCATTTTCGGATAGGTGAATCGCAAATACTCGTGCAAATTGTCCAGACCGTTTAGGAACTCGATGAAAGTTCGACCCAGCACTCGAACGATCTGTGATCATTGATGCTATTGTTTGCAGTCCGTTTCCACAACACCCCACCTCACCTTGTTGTACTCGTATTTAGCCATGAAGTCGTAGAACTTCTGGCCGATCTGTTCCATCAGCTCCTCCCTCGAACAGCCCGTGACGTCCTGTGCCGCCAAGACGAGACGGTGAACCACGCCTGAAGACTACCGTAATTACTCCAATCGCCACACCCTCCCCCTTGCCCCACTTCGCGGAAAGCTCTCATTGCTTGAGGTAAGAAGTGGAGCTTATTGAGAGATGTAGGCATAAACCGAGCACCACTATTAATTCAAGCTAGCTCTACCACGCACCACTATTTGGACGTGCACCATTGTTCGGCTGTTTACGGTACTTTGCATCCTGCAGTATCATACGGGGTTCTAAGTCTAGACAACATACCGGCATTCACACGAGGGTGGAGTCACTCATCACAGATAAATGGGTGTTTGCCACAGAAGAAAGGGCACTCGCACAGAAGATTGATCACTCTCACAGAACAATGGTCACTTCCGCAGAGAAATGGTCACTTTCACAGAGAATCGGTCACTTTCGCAGAAAATCGGTCACTTTCACAGAAAGAGGGTCAGTTTCACAGAAAACCAAGAATATCTCGAAGGGGGCATTGTGCGTGCGTGACTGCGCCCGTGCGTCGGGGCTTTTTTTAAAACACGCAAGGGCGCATCGGCGCATCGGCGCATTGGCGCACGCTCCGTGCGCCAATGCGCCTAGGCTCTCGGCGCGCGCGCCTACCGTAATTCTAATAAATAAAATGCAGACGATAGTAAGCCGCAAATGTGTAATTGAGGGCAGTGGCAGCGGCTTTGGTACAAATGAGTGCTAATTCTGTCAAACTTTGGATTTGAATATCTCGAGCTACGCTGCGAGTTTCTTATCGCGGTTTGTTGCGTTTGATAGAGGAAAGTTAAACGATTTGACAAGTTGGCACTCCACAACTCCATAAAGGGATGAGTGTCATAGCGATCGCGCAGACTCTGTGTAAATTCTAACGTTCATAAGTCGACCTAGACTTGGCAGATCGGGGCGAATCTTTTTTATTCGATTGGTTTCTGGATGGCGCAACATGCAGCAGGGGTCTCGAGCTCGACTTCTGTGTTTAACTCGACATTTGACAAGTTGCCAAAAACCAAATTTTTTGACCTCAGACAAACTTGGGAGGCTTAGAATAGCTCTCTGGCAGGAAAGAGGGAATAATTTGTCCAGGTTTGTTTAAAGCTGACATTCTCACTCCTGCTGCTGGTGTGACTCATGACGTGATGTTATTCACTGCGCGGGCAAAACAGCACAGAGATTATTTCACCAGACGTTTCGCTGGCAAGGCAGCCAGCATTATCAATGGCACCACCCTGAAACAGACCAATGTCGGCAATAAGCCACAGAACGACATCTACTTAAGCATGGGGGCTATCACACTCCACGCGCGGCTTACGTCAGTTGACCCCACATTCCCATTCACAAGTCTGTCACGATTGGCCAAAATGAGGGCAGCTTCACTGATCTGTAACTTCTTGTAGTCAGACTGACGCGCTCTGATTTTGACGTTATCTTTCACGAACGCGTGACCATTTTCGACGCAGTGGGCGGCCATCGCCGTCCCTTCTCTGTTTCTTAGTGTGGGCAGATCCAGGGTGCAGGCGTGCGCGTGCTCTCCCACCCGCTTGCTGATGCGACGCGTCGTCATGCCTATGTAGGCACGGTCGCAGTTGTCGCAGGGGATCTCATACACCACGCTGTGAGGCTCCTCCTTGGGTTCGTCGAGTTTCTTGTAAAGAAGACCCCCCAGAGTGACCCCCTTTTTAAAGCGCACTTTGAATCCCTGCGACTGCAAGTAGCACTGCAGCCTCTTGGCGAGCAGACGACCGCAAAATGGAAGAGTGACTGTAGGGCCTTTGTCTGAAGGTAGCTGGGGTCCCAGTTGCCTGGACTCGAACAGCAATCCTCTGACGAGCCGTCGGTCGTAGCCGTTGCTGATCAGTCCTTCAGCCACGAGCTCCAGTTCACTCTTGAGAGACTCCGCGGTGTTGCAGTACCTTAGGGCTCTGTGGCGCTGGCTGTTGATGACAGACAACTGCGACCGTGCCTACATAGGCATGACGACGCGTCGCATCAGCAAGCGGGTGGGAGAGCACGCGCACGCCTGCACCCTGGATCTGCCCACACTAAGAAACAGAGAAGGGACGGCGATGGCCGCCCACTGCGTCGAAAATGGTCACGCGTTCGTGAAAGATAACGTCAAAATCAGAGCGCGTCAGTCTGACTACAAGAAGTTACAGATCAGTGAAGCTGCCCTCATTTTGGCCAATCGTGACAGACTTGTGAATGGGAATGTGGGGTCAACTGACGTAAGCCGCGCGTGGAGTGTGATAGCCCCCATGCTTAAGTAGATGTCGTTCTGTGGCTTATTGCCGACATTGGTCTGTTTCAGGGTGGTGCCATTGATAATGCTGGCTGCCTTGCCAGCGAAACGTCTGGTGAAATAATCTCTGTGCTGTTTTGCCCGCGCAGTGAATAACATCACGTCATGAGTCACACCAGCAGCAGGAGTGAGAATGTCAGCTTTAAACAAGAATTACTAATGCGCAGCGGTCAGAACGCGCTCAAAGCCCTGAACTCCCTGATTGGAACGAGGCGCAAGTTGGCACAAGTCCGGAACGACATCTGCTTCCTGTCACACTGCAACAGCAGAGGCCTACTCCCAGTGGCATTTCGACTGCGCAACAACTTTGGTCGCCACGTGTCGGCCATTCTCCAGCGAGCTGGTCAGCAAGCCCTGCGAGCTGAGCTGAAGCTGAAGTTCAGCCGTCGCAGGTGGCTGGAGACGCAAGCGGCTGCCCTGTGGCGAACAATCGACGAATTACGCCTGGACGGGGACCTACGAACACGCCTATCGGACTTCGTCAGCGCCGACTACTGGTGGTTCTTTGACAGAGTGAAGCAACGCCAACTCGAGAAGCTCGCCAAACTAACAACGCGTCAAGAATTCAAACTGTGGAACAGCGCCGAATTTCGCGACAGCCTAATAGAGAACTTGTCGGACACCCAATTCAGCCAAAGGGAATTGGATCTAATAGCACTGGGACCAAAGTTTTCATTGCCACCCAAGTCTTGCCCGGCACTGGAAGTAATCTCTGAAGTGGAAGCGGCTTTCCAACGAAGGGAAACGAAACCTCTGGCTTCCCGCCGAGACGAGATATGCGCTTCTGTTGGCAGGATTCTGAGAAACAACCAGTCAAAGATACCGAAGTTCCCAGTCGTTTACTCAGGCGCCATCAAGTCACTTCAGCGAAAGCTGAAGAACCACAAACTGACTCTGATCCAAAGCGACAAAGGCGGAAAAACTGTCATTCTCCAACAGTCGGACTATGTTGTCAAAATGGAACAACAACTGCACAAACCACAACTCTACAGGCGACTCCAACAGAGAGAGAACCCCCTGAAATCGGCGTGCAAGCAGCTCCGCGAATCCATGGCCCCACTGTTCGACAGTGGTGCCATACAGAAGCCACTGTCAAGGTGGCTTCTGCCCTCAGCGGACCGCTGCAGCCTACCACGACCATACGGCCTTCTGAAACTGCACAAACCTGACAAACCCATGCGAGTCATCATCCCTGGACCATCGAGCCCTAGCTACCAGGTGGCGAAACAGTTGGACTTGCTGCTGAAGCCAGCTGTTGCACGAATTGTCAACAGATGCCACTCGGGGGCCAGCTTCGTGCAACAACTGAAAGAACTGGACATGACCAATCGACAGAGTATTGTCATGGCCAGTCTTGACGTTGTTGCCTTGTACGACAACGTGGACGTCGACGTCTTCCTGAAACAATTGCCGAGAATACTCAAGACAACTGAACAGAACTGGAGACAAAGTTCCAGCGTCTTCAGAGAAGCTCCTATCGACCTGCTGATCGACATCTTCAGAGCGGTTCTGAACTGCAACTATTTGCAGTTCAACGGTACGAAATACGCTCAACAGCAGGGTCTGCCAATGGGCAGTCCCATCTCAGTCGCCGTCGCAGAGCTCTTCATGGACTTCGTGGAGAAGGAGCGCCTGCGGTACTGCCCCAAGCAGTACAAGCCATTCCTCTACACCAGGTACATCGACGACTGCTTCTGCCTGTTCGAATCAGAGGACGCCAGTGTTGTCGGCCGGTTCACTCAGCACATGAACCGGTTTGACAAGACTGGCAAACTGCAATTCACCTCTGAAACAGCTGAGAATGGAGCTCTACCGTTTTTGGATCTACACATCCAACTGGACCAAGGGGGAGTGGTTTCCACCTCTGTGTGGAGGAAGCCCACCCACTGTCTGAGGTACTTGCATCCAGCTGCATGCGTTCCGAGATCGTTTCTGGTGTCTGTCATCAACAGCCAGCGCCACAGAGCCCTAAGGTACTGCAACACCGCGGAGTCTCTCAAGAGTGAACTGGAGCTCGTGGCTGAAGGACTGATCAGCAACGGCTACGACCGACGGCTCGTCAGAGGATTGCTGTTCGAGTCCAGGCAACTGGGCCCCCAGCTACCTTCAGACAAAGGCCCTACAGTCACTCTGCCATTTTGCGGTCGTCTGCTCGCCAAGAGGCTGCAGTGCTACTTGCAGTCACAGGGATTCAAAGTGCGCTTCAGAAAGGGGGCCACTCTGGGGGGTCTTCTTTACAAGAAACTCGACGAACCCAAGGAGGAGCCTCACAGCGTGGTGTATGAGATCCCCTGCGACAACTGCGACCGTGCCTACATAGGCATGACGACGCGTCGCATCAGCAAGCGGGTGGGAGAGCACGCGCACGCCTGCACCCTGGATCTGCCCACACTAAGAAACAGAGAAGGGACGGCGATGGCCGCCCACTGCGTCGAAAATGGTCACGCGTTCGTGAAAGATAACGTCAAAATCAGAGCGCGTCAGTCTGACTACAAGAAGTTACAGATCAGTGAAGCTGCCCTCATTTTGGCCAATCGTGACAGACTTGTGAATGGGAATGTGGGGTCAACTGACGTAAGCCGCGCGTGGAGTGTGATAGCCCCCATGCTTAAGTAGTGTCGTTCTGTGGCTTATTGCCGACATTGGTCTGTTTCAGGGTGGTGCCATTGATAATGCTGGCTGCCTTGCCAGCGAAACGTCTGGTGAAATAATCTCTGTGCTGTTTTGCCCGCGCAGTGAATAACATCACGTCATTAAAAAAAAAAAACCCCCCAAGTCGAGACCCCTGCTGCATGCTGCGCCATCCAGAAACCAATCGAATAAAAAAGATTCGCCCCGATCTGCCAAGTCTAGGTCGACTTATGAACGTTAGAATTTACACAGAGTCTGAGCGATCGCTATGACACTCCTACCTTTTTGGAGTGGTGGAGTGCCAACTTGTCAAATCGTTTAACTTTCCTCTATCGAACGCAACAAACCGCGATGAGAAACTCGCAGCGTAGCTCGAAATATTCGAATCCAAAGTTTGACAGAATTAGCACTCATTTGTACCAAAGCCGCTGCCACTACCCTCAATTACACATTTGCGGCTTACTATCGTCTGCATTTTATTTATTAGAATTACGGTAGGCGCGCGCGCCGAGAGCCTTGGCGCATTGGCGCACGGAGCGTGCGCCAATGCGCCGATGCGCCGATGCGCCGATGCGCCCTTGCGTGTTTTAAAAAAAGCCCCTGCGATCTACGAAAGTATATTTTGTGCACTTTGAAGGAGTGTTGAACCTTTGAATAGCACAAGTTGAATTTGCCGGTAAAACGGAGACCTCGCTACTATCAGTTGGCTTATCAGATTGCAGAGTTACGATAGCAATTTGAATTGAACAATGCTATCGCAACGGCGATACGGTATGATACGATGTGAGACAACAAATTCAAAAGAGCAAACGTTCTTCCACGGTTCGCCACCAACACAGAGTTTATTTTGGTACAACAACGCGCCCTAGTATTCGTGCTTTGATCCAACGTTCAGCCGATTTCTGCAAGCCGTCGCCCGTCCGTTTAGGTAGATTAGGCACATCGGGTTGAGCGCGTCAGCGCTCAACCCAATTTGTTCGGCCGGGGGCCAGTGCGCCCCAGGAGACTAGGGGTTAGTACTACGTCATATAGGTATACTTAACCGATCGGGCTGAAATTTTCACTATAGTTGTTCATAGTAACAAGAAGTGTTGTGCTAAAATTTCAGCCAGATCGGTCAAGTGGTTCCCGAGATATTAAATGAAAACTGTCGAAAAATTCCCCGATCTTCGTCTGATCGCAAGGTTTTCGGCCTCGTTCTCGCGAACGGTACTAGCTAGGGCAGTGGTTTATGGCGCGTTAGAACCGCCCACTAACCGCATTTATTGTGTTAAAAAATCACAGAGATCGGCTAAGTATTGCGGTCGTAGGCCCCGATCAAAAAAATGGCCGAAATTTTGGCTAAGTCCCACTCAAGACGGCCGAGCTCTGCTGGTGCATGCTGGGGCGCCAATCGAAGTGCTCCCCCAAAATACACTATGGGGTGATCAAAAGTGTATAACATTGCATCTTCCTAGGTCGTTTGAGTAAAAAGATACAAGGTGGCAAAAGTCTGGTCGGGTACGGATCCTGGGCTCGGCTCAAGATGGCCGAGCTCTAGTGGTGCATGCTGGGGCGAAAATCGAAGTGCTCCCCCAAAATACACTATGGGGTGGTCAAAAGTGTATAACATTGCATCTTCCTAGGTCGTTTGAGTAAAAAGATACAAGGTGGCAAAAGTCCGGTCGGGTACGGATCCGGGGCTCGGCTCAAGACGGCCGAGCTCTGCTGGTGCATGCTGGGGCGCCAATCGAAGTGCTCCCCCATAATACACTATGGGGTGATCAAAAGTGTATAACATTGCATCTTCCTAGGTCGTTTGAGTAAAAAGATACAAGGTGGCAAAAGTCTGGTCGGGTACGGATCCTGGGCTCGGCTCAAGATGGCCGAGCTCTAGTGGTGCATGCTGGGGCGAAAATCGAAGTGCTCCCCCAAAATACACTATGGGGTGGTCAAAAGTGTATAACATTGCATCTTCCTAGGTCGTTTGAGTAAAAAGATACAAGGTGGCAAAAGTCCGGTCGGGTACGGATCCGGGGCTCGGCTCAAGACGGCCGAGCTCTGCTGGTGCATGCTGGGGCGCCAATCGAAGTGCTCCCCCAAAATACACTATGGGGTGATCAAAAGTGTATAACATTGCATCTTCCTAGGTCGTTTGAGTAAAAAGATACAAGGTGGCAAAAGTCTGGTCGGGTACGGATCCTGGGCTCGGCTCAAGATGGCCGAGCTCTAGTGGTGCATGCTGGGGCGAAAATCGAAGTGCTCCCCCAAAATACACTATGGGGTGGTCAAAAGTGTATAACATTGCATCTTCCTAGGTCGTTTGAGTAAAAAGATACAAGGTGGCAAAAGTCCGGTCGGGTACGGATCCGGGGCTCGGCTCAAGACGGCCGAGCTCTGCTGGTGCATGCTGGGGCGCCAATCGAAGTGCTCCCCCAAAATACACTATGGGGTGATCAAAAGTGTATAACATTGCATCTTCCTAGGTCGTTTGAGTAAAAAGATACAAGGTGGCAAAAGTCTGGTCGGGTACGGATCCTGGGCTCGGCTCAAGATGGCCGAGCTCTAGTGGTGCATGCTGGGGCGAAAATCGAAGTGCTCCCCCAAAATACACTATGGGGTGGTCAAAAGTGTATAACATTGCATCTTCCTAGGTCGTTTGAGTAAAAAGATACAAGGTGGCAAAAGTCCGGTCGGGTACGGATCCGGGGCTCGGCTCAAGACGGCCGAGCTCTGCTGGTGCATGCTGGGGCGCCAATCGAAGTGCTCCCCCAAAATGCACTATGGGGTGATCAAAAGTGTATCGGGTTGAGCGCGTCAGCGCTCAATCCAGTTTGTTCAGCCGGGGGCCAGTGCGCCCCCGGGGACTAGGGGTTAGTACTACGTCATATAGGTATACTTAACCGATCGGGCTGAAATTTTCACCATAGTTGTTCATAGTAACAAGAAGTATTGTGCTAAAATTTCAGCCAGATCGGTCAAGTGGTTCCCGAGATATGTATTGGAGGTGTTGTGGGTGGACTCCAGAAGGGTGGTGGGTGACAGAATGACGTTATGACGAAATCGTAATTCGTATAGTCGTATTGCTGTCTGTGCATCCAACCTCCTGAGGCCAGATCTGTCTGTGCATCCAACCTCCTGTGGCCAGACCTGTCTGTGCATCCAACCTCCGGTAGCCAGACCTGTCTGTGCATCCAACCTCCGGTGGCCAGACCTGTCTGTGCATCCAACCTCCTGAGGCCAGACCTCTCAGCAAACCTGCTCTATGCCCCCCCCCCCCCTGAAGGTGTCCACTCTGTGGACATGGACAGGGTGTGTATTTCAGGAAAGTTCCCCCCTGCTGGGGGGTAAGGACAGGTGAATTTGTTCGTCCTTATGAAGACTGATGATGAACAGGCTGTGTATCTCAGATGACTTCGGGCCCTCTACTACACGGACAAATTCAGCGTGCTCTGTGTATGGGTGCCCAACTCTCACTAAATTATGAGTCTCTGTGTTTGTCGTTTGTGTACTTACTGCAAGCAAATCGCTTACCCAGCAGTAGTGCAGCAGAATGTGCATTTACCAACGTTAATACCTCCAGAAGCTCTGTTAGCAGGCAGTGGCGGATCCAGGATTTTGGAATGGGGGGGTCGGAATTTTTTAGGCCACAGGGGGGACCAAGGTGCTATTAAAGCACATAAAAAAAATTGCGCCGCAGGCGAAAATTATTGCCGATTTTGGCCTGTGTTGGTACAAAAATGCTTTAAAATAGCGCCGCAGGCAAAAAATTGGGCCGATTTTGGCCTATTTTGGTACAAAAGTGCTATAAAATAGCGCCGCAGGCAAAAATTTTGGCCGATTTTGGCCTATTGTGGTAAAAAAGTGCTATAAAATAGCGCCGCAGGCGAAAAATTTTTGCTCTGGAGGTGCTGCCGCGCAATTTTTTTTTCTTGGGAGGGGGAATGGGGGGGGCGGTTTGGCCGAATGGGGGGGGCGGACGCACAACCGCCCCCCCCCCTGGATACGCTACTGTTAGCAGGTGAAGCCATCTACTTGCGTGCATGGCTGAGCGGTCAAAATGGGAATTAGCCATGGGGTCCGTCACCCTTGCGTACGTTGCACTGAGTGCGGACATTGTGTTGTGTGAGATGCGGTGGCAGGCACTGAAGCCACACACGTGTGTTGATAGTGGTAGAGTGCGTTTAACGCATGTACGTTGTGCGTACGTGACAAGCTTCGTGCGCGTGAACAGAGCACGCTGAATTTGTCCGTGTAGTAGAGGGCCCGAAGTCATCTGAGATACACAGCCTGTTCATCATCAGTCTTCATAAGGACGAACAAATTCACCTGTCCTTACCCCCCAGCAGGGGGGAACTTTCCTGAAATATTACTTGCTCGATGGAAGAGAAGGGTTGAAATTTGAAATGATTCAGTACGGTCACGTTTCACCACCACATTGCAACTTTCTGCTACGGTACTCAACCAGTGTGAAATTTCATAAGTATAATATCGTTTCGCCATAAGCGAAGAAACTAAGCAAACAGAACAAAACTTGAAGCACTCCATTCAAAGATATTGAATACTTTCATCCAAGGGTGAAGGCACTGCCAGAAATTGCTCGTACAATGCCTGCGCTGCCATGGACGAAACTATTGACTACAATGAACGGCACTCAAGTCTCAAACAAATTCAAAGATATTGTCAAGAGAGTTGAGGACACACGTGGAATGCACGACCACGCGGGGGGGGGGGGGGGGTATGAATGGTGGCAGTGGCAGTGGCAGTGGCAGTGGCAGTCAGGGGTATGAATGGTGGCAGTCTGGCAGTGGCAGTCAAAATCTTTGTGAAAGCACATTTTTCGGCAGAGTAGGCGGATCGAGATGGGATAAAGATCGATCTAAGCGTCTCATCAAGATCTTCAATTTTGTAG
The DNA here is from genome assembly GCA_030248115.1 of Linhomoeus sp. GSCO2_2. NCBI lineage: Eukaryota > Metazoa > Nematoda > Chromadorea > Monhysterida > Linhomoeidae > Linhomoeus > Linhomoeus sp. GSCO2_2. Next base: position 28,022 of record JASAMZ010003352.1, read on the forward strand.
TTGCCGACTTTATTCGGAGTCGTCGAATTACATATGAAATTCTCAAAAAATCAAATTTTGGAACATAAATTCACGATTTTCTCACAAAAATAGGCACGATACGAAAAATTGTTTTATACAAAAAAGATGCGCCTTGGAGTGTTCTATAACAAGAAAAATTGCATTTTGTAATTGTTTATACAATGCGCGCGAATTCTAACTTTTTGCAAATAATGTTGATATTTTTGCGCCAAATGGGTTAATCGGAGTTGATATTTTGAAAGTTAGATTTTCATGTTATAGAACACCCCAAGGCGCATCTTTTTTGTATAAAACAATATTTTTGTGAGAAAAGCGTAGACTTCTGTTCCATAATTTGATTTTTTAAGAATTTCGTATGAAATTCGATGACTCCGAAAAAAGTCGACAACTACAAAATTGAAGATCTTGACGAGCTGCATAGATCGATCTTTGTCCCATCTCGATCCGCCTACTCTACCGAAAAATGCGCTTGCACAAAGATTTTGACTGCCACTGCCAGGCTGCCACCATTCATACCCCTGACTGCCACTGCCACTGCCACCATTCATACCCCCCGACCACGCGCTCTGAGTTTGGGGGTGGGTGGTATCCGTACGTGGTTCCGCTGTGGTGGCGTTTCGCCAAATAACTCGGCAGTTTAAATTGAGTTACGGTAACTACAAATATTAAAAATTTAAATATGTAGTTCACAACGTTTCGCCACCGTTCGGTCTTGAAATCTCGCCGCGTTTGAAAGTAGGCACACTCTCAGGAACACCTCCATCAAGTACGCCTTTTGACTTGCCAGTTGCCTGCGGCGCTATCGATTACAAGTACGACGATGCGACTACATTGAGATAACCTTGCTGTAAGGCACCATCACACGAACGTGGATTGTGGAACAGATATGGCCGCCATAAGTGCGCGCTTGATCACGAGGTTCCTTTCCCAAAGCGCGGCTTGGCTCAGCAGCAGCTCTCGATGGTGGCGCTGGCGTTCAGCGGCAACGGATGTCTCTCCAGAGACGGCCAGTTGTTGGACCTTGAAACAGGGCATCTGCATAGCTCTGTGTGACATCGGCGTGCGGGTCGACGAAGGCAGGTGGGAAGCCTTCGTCGGTGGCAAGTGCCGCCTTTTGGTCTTGTAGCGGCGGTTTTGAAACCAGATCTTCACCTGCAATTGACATAATTCGGCGCTATTCCTGGCGGCAGCGGTAACCTGCTGGCGACCTGTTGTTGGGTCAGCTGCAGGTCGGCCGCCAGATTGGCGCGCTGCTCAGCCGTCAGGTAGCGGTGCTCTTTGAACTCGGTTTCGAGTCGACAGATCTGGCCGCTGCTGAAGGAGCAACGCTTTCTCGCCGCCTTCTGTGGTTGCTGCACCGCTGCGTCGAGCACTTGGATCGGCTGGAAGCTGCCACGACAGTAACTCAATTGGTGGGCTGAAATGGCGCCTTTTGTGGTGTTGTTACACTACCAGCCCAACCAAACGGTTTGTGTACCTACATATGTACAGTATGTACATATTCGTATTCATTCCGCCATTTGGATTTGACCACCGCAATAGAGGCAACGACTTGATAGTAGAGCTTTGCTTTCACAAGGGAAGTCGGTGTGTTCATTTAGTTTATTTGACACGGTTAGGAAGTAGTTCAGACCAGGGTCTTGCGTCGGTGGCAGCTGTCAAAAGAAACAGTCACAGACAGCGGCGGATCGCGAGAAAATGAATCTGCACAGGAAGAGCGGCTCGGTCACCAGGTCACGGGGGCTGGGATCACACACACTTCGGCTGTTGGCCTCTGGTCGCCATTCTTTGTCGAGAGTAGTTCTTAGCCGACGTCGAGGGCTGTTGCTCTGACAGATCGACTTTGAGCGTTGTCGTCGACGTTTGGCTCTTGGTGGGCAAGGGGCTCTTCCGCTGTTGCTTCCGGCCGCCTCGAGCTCTGCTGGCAGTGGCGGTTCCTCGGCTGGTGTCTGGGCTCGCTCTCATTCGCGAACGTCGTCGAGTGGCGGAGACGGCGGCGGCTCGCTTGGCCCCGCGGCCGCGTCCCCTTCGTCTGGCGACCGACATGGACCTGCTCGCCCTGCGCGACCTTCGTCTGGTGGTGGCGGAGGCGCTGCGACCGACCGAGCGTCGTCGTCGACTGCGCGTAGCCACTGTCGCCGGCGCTCTCCCCTTCGACACCCTTCGTCTTGCGGCCGACGTGGACCTGCTTCTCGCTCTGCGCGACACCCGTCGGGTGGTGGCGGGGGTGCTGCGACCGACCGAGCGTCGTCGTCCACTAGGCATTGACATCGTCGCCTGCGCTCTCCCCGTCGACCTCGACACTCTTCGTCGTCCGCCGCGCCCACGACTCGGCCGCCGTCGTCGTCTGCGTGCCTGCGATAACGAGCCGACCACCAGCGGCGCCATCAGCCGAATTCGCTTGATCGCCTCTTCTCTCGCTCTGCGCGGCAGAAGGCCTCGCTTGATCATTTCGGCCGGCGCCAGCGCCAGCGATTGCTCTTTGCTGCTGTCCAGGTGGAAAGAGACCGAGCGCGTCCTTCTTCTAACCAACGCCGTCTTTCTGCCTCCTCTGCGCCCCCGTCCTCGGCTGGCCGACGGCGTTGCTTCTCTGGATCGTCGCTGTCTGCTGCGTCTGCTGCTGGCCGTTCTGCTTCGGCTCCGTCGCCGACTGCTGGTGCTGCTGCGGCCGACTTCTTGGCGCCGTCCTCGAGTGGCCGCCCCTGGGATGCTCGCCGACTGGACGGATCTGCTGCTGCGGCTGGCGCTTGTTCTTCGACTGATCCTCGGCCTGACCACGGCTCGCCCTCTGCTCGACCGGACCGGCGCCGTCGCCATCTTTGCCCTCCTGCCACTGGACATCCGCTGCTTCCTCTCGATCTCCTCCGCGCCGCTCTCCGAAGCGAGCTCTTCCGTTGTCGACATTCTTTCTTCTACCTGCCCTTCTTTGAGTTTTGTTACTTCTGGTTAGAATTTTACAACAACTTGAACTGTTCATCGGCAATAGTCAGATCCCGCCTAAATATAGTTATGGACGTACACGTGTATTATGTTGAAAACTGCTTCGTGTAGGTAACAAGGTTAGCGTCGGTTCGGTTTCTGTTACCAGTATACAGGCTAGAGCTCTGTAAACTAATTGAGACAGACCCAGTCGCCGTAACCGTCGGGTCTACTTAAGAGCATAACTACGAATGAACGCACCCTGAACGCAAGCAGCCGGCTGACGCGTAGGCTTCCTCAGGAGCTCTTCGATCGAAAAGCCACTCATGATGGAAAACGGTTCAATATCCGTTTTTGGAGAAGCGGTTTTCGCGAAGTGAGGAAGAGAAGAGGCGGGACCGGCGCCGGCCTCTGCGGCTCGTAAATCTGCTCGATCGCCGTCGTCGTCGACTCATAGTTGTTGTAAGCGGCCGTCGCGTGCACGTCATAAAAACGCGCCGACGGACGGCAGCTGCGCGTCATTAGCGCCATTCGGGGCCCGCCGAAACCGAAATTGCTACACGTGTTTCCTTCCGCCCGCCGCTTCTTTCTCGCGCCTCTCCTCTCCTCCGAGGCCATCAATTAGGTGCAACGAACGTATCGAGTTACTACGGTAGCGCGCTCCGGCCGATTCATTCACAAAGGAGCCGACTTCCACTTCTCGCCACTTTCTCACAGTTCACTTAGAGAGTGGGGGCGAGTGGGAGTCAACTGTTGCGTTCGCGACGAGTGGAACTCATTCCGGGACTTTTTGCTTGCGCGCGTATCGGTAGGCGATGAATCAGATGATACGAAGGGCGGTCGGCACAACAAGAAAAGCGGTGTACATAGCAGGCATCTTTACGGAACAGCAACCGATATTGCGACGATCCTACGTAATTTCCCAACACCTAAACAACACAATAGCGAAACAAAGAAAGGCAAGGAAAGCACATCGGATTCTGGCAGGTCATCAATCACCCTACTCGTCCCTACACAACACAACGCAGCCAATGTGCACCGTCCCAAATGCGCCGCGCCTACCCACGCTTTACGCCGATGTATACAGCAGAAGCAAAGAAGGAAAGGACAAAGAGAAAGAAAAGAAGGTACCTATACTGATTACCGCTTCCTACTCATTGGCCCAGATCAATTGTCCTTGCCCTATTCGGTGTACGCAAGAAATGGAGATTCGTCGTCGTTCTTCTGTCCTCAACAGGCGCTCAGGGCGGGGAAGTGTCCCTCCGAAGGCCAGTTTTCCGAGCAGATGGGACATTTAGCGTTACGCTCCTGCCAGTCGCGGATGCACTGAAGAACGCGCCAATCTTTTATCAAAGGGCGACGATTGCGCCAACGCAACCAATGAGAACCGATGGACAACGACTGTGTTCCGCTCAGTAGTTACGCCGCCATTTCGCCAGTACAGTGCAACGCTCATGCCAAACGGCCCGACCTTTTTGTCGAAGGGCGTGAAGCAAGCGGGACAGTAGTCGTAGTCCAGCATCTTGTCCTCCGTCACCGGATCGTGGCAGACGATGCACTGCTCGGCCTTGTGGAGGCGGCGCAGGCGGACCACCCAGAGCGCCACCAGGTCGTGGTCGCGCTGGCGCACCTTACCCAGCACCTTCTTCGCCAGAGCGGCCACCTCATCCCTGAAGGGCAACGTGGGGCGCCAGAGTGATTACTCGCGAGAAGGAGAGAGGAAGGGAGCAAGCGAACCAACTTCGTGATCTTCGCCTCGGCCGGCAGCAGCACCACCACGCGACTGTGCAACTGGGCGGCGAGGTCGTTCGACTGATGAACCTGCAACACGTCTTCTGACTGCTGGAACAACAACGATCAAGGACGGCCGATGACGCACTTACCCCACTCGTCTCCTTGCCCACTCCGGTCAAACCGACCTTCGGCTGCACCTTCAAGTCAGTCGCTGCCGTCTTCGCGGCCCAAGGGGCGGGATCCTTGCGGGGCGGCAGGGGCTCGAAGCCCGCCGGCGGACCCAACACCCTTCTCGGAGGCAACACACTTGGCTTCTTGGGAGCTTCTTCGCCGGCGACGAGGCTGCTGCCGGCGCTGCTGCTGCTGGCCCCCTCACAGGAGGAGAAGGAGTAGGTGCCGAGGGAGGAGAGTCGGCCCATCTGCTGCTGCTGCTGCTCCTCCACCAGGGCGCTCAGGCGTTGGGGCAGCGGCGGCCGTTCCGCCAACTCGGGTATCTTGGGAGGCGCCACCTCGTCGCTCTGCGGATCCCAGTGCAGGCCCCCATCGATCTTGGCACGCAGCGCACCGTACTCCTTGGAGAGTCGCTCTACTTCCCCCTTCAAGGCGCCCACCATGGCGCGCCAACTCTCCGCGTACTCCTCCCACTTCGAAACCGACTCTGGATCCGACGGCGGCAGACCGTCGGCCGTCGTCGGCTGCTTCATCCTAAGAAGGCGGGCGCCTGTGGAAAGCTGTATGAGTGGAGATAAAAATGACACGATCTAGCACCTCTGCAGCACGACTTCTGTGTGGCCCAGGTTGACTTCGGCGTTGCGAATCTTGCGCTCCACTTCTTGGATCACGATCATCTCCTTCACTTGCAAGACCGCACGCTGAAGACGTCACTGCTCGATTGCTTCATACGCCGAATGAGAACAATCTCTCTCCTACTCATACCTCGGCGACGACTGCGCGGTTGACGGCGTCGAGGGTGGCGACGAAGTTGCCGTCGTACTTCTCCTCCTTCTGGCGAAGTTCCTCCTGCAGCTTTTTGTTCCACTTCTTCAGGTACTTGATCCTGAGGAAAGGTCGGCAGACATCGCGTCATGTGCAGAAGCTAGTTAGAAGGGGGGAAAGCGCCGACGGCTCACTCCTCTTGGACGTCGGCGGCCGACAGGACCGACTCCTTTCTCATGCGCCGATTCTCGTCCTGGGCCGATTTCAGTCTGGAAGAGAGAGCCAATGGAGTTCGCGCCCTCTGCAAGCAATTCTTCAACCGACAGACGCACTGTCTGTCCAGGTCGGCCCGTTCCGCCTTGATTCGGTCGACTTCGGTCGTCAAGTCGACGCTCTTCTGCTTGTAGTCTTCCAGTTGCTCCCGAAGCGGCGCCAGCGTCTCCTCCTGCCGACGACGGAGCGAAGCGACCTCGGCGCGCAGCGACTCTCGGTCGTGGCACAAGCGCGCCTATAACGGAGAAAAGCGCGGCTGGCTAACCTTCAATATGACTCACACAAAGCAGAATTTCACCCACGATCTCGTTGTCTTTTTCGTCCATGACGCGGCGGACGTCGGCCGAGTCGCCGTCCGCCGCTGACGTCTTCTCCGGCTGCCGTCCCGTCTGCGCGGTTGATTCGACCTTGGCAGCGGTGGTTTGCTGAATGGATATCGAAGTTTGACACTGCCTAGCACCGGCAACGCGGCAGGCACAGTTTGATAGAAAGCGCACGAACCTGAGCAGCCGGAGCGGGTGGTGGCTGAGTCTTGCGGACGCGCTTCACATCAGTGAACTCCGTGTAGTCCGGAACAATGGCGGCACCAAATCCGTCGCCGAAGGAACCAAGACCGGAGAACTGCTCTGCACTTCCAATGGTGGGAGGACGCTCATAGCTGGCGCTGCTGTTGAACACGGCCGTGGACGAGATGCCCATTGGAGACCTGTGGGTTTGCAAGAAAGGTTGCATTACGATCCCAACAGATGCATAAAGCGGCGATTTGGAATCGACGCTCTAACCCCGTTCGGAAGTTCGTTGGGACCTCAACCATCTGCTTCTTCGCTTTGGCCTTCTTCTGCGGAGCTTTCTTGGTTGGCGGCACAGCGTCGGCGACGTCGGCGCGCTTGGAGGGAAGCGCCACGGCTGAAACGTTCACAAATCGAAGCCCACTCAACAGAAAGCGAATCAACGTGTGGCGCGCGCGACCCACTTGGCAGATCGGTGGGAATGTCGTGGCCGTTTCCAACCGCCTGCTTCTTGTCGGGAAGGATATTACTGTAATCGGAGGAGGAGGCGGCGGAGCCGACGCTCTCCACTTCGGCAAAGGAGATGCCGCGAACGCGGTCGGTGGCGGCGGAGGTGGAAACGGAGGTGCTGTCGGTGTTGTTGCGCGTCTTGGGCCCTCCCTTCTTCTTCTGCGCCTTCTTGTTGGCCTTCGAGGAGGCGATGGCCAGCTCCTGGCGCACCTTCTTGTTCTGCGTCTCCTTCGGCTCGATCTGAGAGAGAAGTATACTACCGTAGTCCAGCGAAAACTGTGTCGTTTCCCGCGCAGCCTCACCCGATGGTGTTCGCTGCCGTCCTGGTTGTACTCGACCACGGACAGGACCCAGCCGGCGCAGTCCGGCGTCGAGCAGCGCCTTCCAGGGAGGTCGCTCTGAAAGCCGCAACAAGGCACGTGTGGCGCAGTTGACAAGAAAGGGCGAACTACGGCGCTTCTTTCAACAAAATATATGCGAGAAAACCGACGGCGTTCTTCTGGAAGCCGTTGTCCTTGAGCCAGTCCTTGAAGCAGCGCAGGTGGTAGAAGATGCGGCACTGGTTGGAGCACTCGACGCTGCTGTAGGGCGACAGGTCCAGGTCGCCCTCGCAGGCGACGTTGCGCCGAAAGTGCTCGGCGCACCGACCGCCACAACAGTGGAACAGCGCCTTCGGCGGCGGCATGGCGCGAATCTCCTCCAGACGACGCTGTGACAGAACCGACCAAACAGAGAGACTCGCCAGTCGTCGAGGTGCAAAAGTCACTAGACGGTTTGGGAAGGCCGACAAAGTGACGCTTGCTCTAATCAGCGCCGCCTAGCGACCCGGACGAACTAACGAGCGCCCAGGGGCATCGCAAGACAGCTGCCTATTCATTCATTCAATGCTTCGCACCCTTTCTTTCTCTCGCTTACCAGAAATGCCTCTTCTGAACCGTCTTTGAAGGAATCGGCGAATTCATTGCGGCGGTCCAGGGGAAGCACGCAGCGACTCCAGTAGGCACTCTTGACTTCGACGTCGAACTTCTCGTACGACCTTTGCGCTTGTTCCGCCATTTCCTGAGCCTCGTCAATACTGAATTTAACAAGAGGTTCCCACTGTGTTGTGTACCATACCATTACACCAAAGAGGCGGAAAGTTGCAGCACAACAGCAATACGCGGACAACACTCACTCGTTCCACTCCTTCTTCAGTTCCACTTCCAGTAGTTGTCCTAGGAAGCAGGGCGCCTCCTCTCCACTCTGGAAGGTCTTCAGCTCCGTGAGAAAACTCTCCGCCTCGTCAAGCATCTGAAGTGCACAACCGCCCTTTGGAGCTTCTAGAACGATAATCGCCATTCGGACGCACGCTCTTCTTGTCGGCGGTGGCCTGGAGGAAGCTGCGCGAGGCCAGGAAGAGCACGACGGCGTACTCCTCGTCCCTGATTAGCTTCTTCTCGTTCCAGACGCCCAGCAGCTGCTCCGTCGTCAGGATCTTGCGGAAGGCCTCGGCGGCGTTGCCGAAGTGGCCGCCGAAGTAGGCGCCGTAGGCGTCCATCAGCGGCAGCCGAACCTCGGCCAATCCGTCGTCCTCCTCGTAGGAGACGGCGATCGGCGGCGGCGCCACTTCTTCCGCCGACTGCTGCTTCTGCTTCTCCTGCTTCGCGAGGGCACCGTCAGGTGGCACGTTCTCCTCGTCTTCGGCCGATGGGCTGCCCACCGGCTCTACTTTGGCTTGGGATTTGGTTCCCTTCCCTGAAAGTCGACCGACGTGCTGATGAATAGCGTTGAGCAACTCACCCTGCCACTGCGTCCTCCTCCCTCGCCCCTACAGTTCGGCCGATTTCGCCCCGCTAAGGCTAGTGAATGAGGGGGGGGGGGGGGGGTTGTGCTTTCAACCCCGCAGACTCTAGCTATCACCCATGTGCTACAAGTATCATCTCAGTACCTACCGGTTTTCCTGGCGCGGGAAGAGCGGACGAAGGCCTCCAACTCGCGCAGAGTGAGCGGCGTCAGCGCTTCGTAGTCGATGTCGATCTCGTCTCCCACGTAGGCCTTCTTCTCCCGCGACTCGATGATCTTCACCACCTTGGTCCGCTGCACCGCTGAGAAAATGTGAAGGCGACACAATTGATCAAGCTCCCAATCAGGCGCTTCACCAACTGTTTTGGCAGAATCGACAGGGCAGTTGACCACACTTCAGTCTCACGGTCACCCACACATTCCATGTTCCGATTTCATTCTTCTCCCCCCCCCCCGCAAACCTCTTCCGCCTCCCCCCCCCAGCAACTGTACCTCCCACCTCACCCCCTGCTCTGCTGTCTCAATTTACCCCCATCAATGCATCGTCAGACCGATCGATCTGAACGAACTCGGAGTGCACTCAGCCAATCTACAGCTCACATGTGAACTTCTTGATGTCCAAGGAGAGTTTGAGCTTCTCTTGGCAGGTCATTGGCTTGGCGCTGTCCTCGTCGTCGCTGTCGAAGTCGTACTCCTTCTTCTTGTTCTTGGAAGCTGCAACTGTTTTGGAAGTCCATTGCTTTTCTCATGCGATGACGGCACAATGCAAGTCGGCTAGATGACCGACGTTTGGGGCTGTCGACGCTGCTTTCCTCGCTTTTGGCGGGGATCGGTTTGCTGGGCTTGTTCAATACGCCGAAAAGATTTCGCTCGAATTCACTTTCGCTGCGACTCTTCTTGGCCACCTTCTTCACTCCGCCTTGCTGTACTTGCTGCTGGCCCGCCTGTCCGGACGACGACACACCCGATGTCGACGAAGACGCAGCCGACGACGCCTGCCAGCAATCTAACGACGGTACCAGAACAGGAAGTCGACCGCGCCACGCAACCGCAGATGTGGGTTCTCGTACAACACCTGAGGATCGGCGCCACCGGTTCCGCTGCCGCCGGCGGATCTACCCCCAGCGCCACCAGCAGAGCCGCTTTCGTCCATTGGAGTGTCGCCGCCGGGCCCATCATCGTCGCCGCCTTCGTCTCCGCTGTCCGGCGCGTTGTCGTCCCTATCGCAGACGTGCGCCTGCTCGTCGTCGCTCGAGCTAAAGTCGGACGAGAGCTCGTCTTCGCTCAATTCCCCGCTGAAGTCCGTCTCGTTTCCATCGAGCACTGACTCGCCTTCGATATGGGAAGGCTGATTCTCGTCCTCTCCCGCGCCGTGGCCGTCCTGTACGAAGAAGAAACATGCGATAATCGGTTCCCGACTGCCATCCTATCCTACATTTAACTTGAACGAAGAATAAATTTTCTTTAGCGGATTCGTTCGAGCGACTGTTTCAAATAATGCAAGGAAATCAAATCCTATCTCTCACATAGTCGCGATTGGTCGCGAGGCTAGGGGGGGCGGGGTTCGACCGAGATTTAACAAGAACAAGAATGCTGTTCTTGAAGCTCTCCAAAAAATAGCCAAAAAAGCCTAAAAATTGCCAAAGTCGCCAAAAACGCATATTTTTACTCAATTTTGAAGCAAATTGTACCAAAATGACTCAAAACTGCTAAAAAATAGCGCCGCAGGCGAAAATTTTTGCCAATGTTAGGTCGATTTTTTGGAAATTTCCTGATTTTTAAGGGGGGGGGGGTAGCTGGAATCTCGGCTAGGGGGGGGGGGGGTTGACAAGAATTTCGTTCTTGTTGGCCGTTGGTAGGGGGGGGGGGGGGTGTAACCCCATAGGTGCGATTGGGGGGGGGGGGGGGGGGGGTTACCCCCCCCCCCCCCTAGCCTTGGCCATCCGGACGGGAATTCCGGATACCCCCCCCCCCCCCCTAGAAATTTTCGCCGGACCCCCCCCCCCCCCCCTACCCAGAGGAAGCCGGAAAAATTAAGGAAATTTTTCCAAAATCAGTCCAAAATTGGTCAAACTTTCCGCCTGCGGCGCTATTTTTGCGTAGTTTTGGCCATTTTCTATGAATTTCGCATCAAAATAGAGCAAAAATAGCTAATTTTTTGCACTTTTTTGGTACATTTGTCTACCCCCCCCCCCCCATTTGAGCCGATCAGGAAACGGATTCCTGATCCGGAGACCCCCCCCCCCAAACCCCAAAGACCCCCCCCCCCCTGGTCCAATTCTGGATCGCACCTATGTGTAACCCCCCCCCCCCCCCCAAACGAAACTAAGATCTCTCACTCTTTGCCAGTACCGTTATGCTCATGTCGGGAGGCAGGACGGACGCGACGTGGGGAGAACTGATTTTCTCCACCCTATCTGACTAAATCGCGCGGCCTCCCCAATTCCGTCTTGCCCTACTAATCAAACCAATCTGGCCGGAAATTGTTACAACGACTCCACTCGGAACTCGGAGTCAAAACACAACGAACCCAGCATGGATAATTCAAACTGCTGCTACGCCGTGTCATCAGAAACACTATAATACCGACACTCTTGGAAATAACGCAACAGTGTTTCGATTGGTGCAGTAGGTTGGTTTTGCAGAGATCGGTTTAAAATCGTTACGGTACTATACATATATACAAAGCCGCTCCCGATCGGAATGACATGACAAAGAATGCGCTGTCAACCTACACAAGTAGGACGATCGTCTAGGCAACCCAACGATGTGAGTGATTTGGTGTTATGATGCGGTTCTATGTTGCTGATTGCTTCTGGTGCATCTGGCGGGGTCGCTGTTCCACGCGCGCAGTGGGCATGTCGCCTAAGTGGCAGCGATAACAGAGTGAAGGCGGCACATACGTTATCACGTCACGCATATCGCGAGCGAGGAGCCAATCACTCTAGTCGTCGTCTTCGTCTTCGTCGTCTTCCTCCTCGCCTTTGTCCTCGGCCGAGGGCGCCTGGTCGACGACGATGCTGCTGCTCCGACTCTTGGAGGGGACGGCGGTGACGGAGTCCTCGAAGGTCGGCTCCTCCCCTTCTCCGCCTTCGGCGACGGCCTCCGTCTCTTCCAGCTTCGTCTTGACTGTGGCCATGACGTCGCTGGTCGCCTCGTCAACGACGCCGCCCTCCTCTTCCTTCTTCTCCGGCTCCTCTTCCGCTTCTTCTTCTTTCGGCTTCTCCGCGTCTTTCTCGCTTTCCTTTGAAGCGGCCTCTTCTTCCTCCTTCTCCTCCTCCGCCGCCTGGGCGTCCGAGGGTCCAACGATGCCAGGGGTCTCCACGGTGAAGACGTCGCTAGCCGGCTTTGTTGCGTCAGACTTGAGCATGGGGTCCGGCTCGGCCGCTGCCGGTGGTGCCGCTGCTGGTGCGCCGCCTCGCGTGATGTTCATGGTGCTTGCCGACTGCGACAGTTCGACCTGGTCGCCCTTCTTCTTCTCCGATAGTTTGGCCTTCTCCGAAGGGCGCTGAACAGATTCGGGGGGTGGCGGTGGCGCAGCTTTCGGCTGAGGAAGAACAACTGGCTGAGGAGCGGCCGCTGGTGCTGCTGCAGGTGCCGGTGGAGGGACGGCCTTCGCGGGCGGGGCCGCGGGAGCTGCAGCGACTGGTGCTTTGGCCGCATCCTTCTTCACAACGGCAGGCTTAGCTGCTGGCGGCGCCTTGATGGGCCCGGCCTTTTTGCTCGCTTCCTTGGCTTTGGCCGCTGCGGCGTCCTTTTCTTCCTGTTCCTTCTTCGCCTTCTCTTCTTCTTCTTTGGCAGCTTTCGCCTTCTTCCGTTTGCAGATGCAGCAGCACACGATGATGATGATGAGCAGTAGTAGAAGGCCGACGCCGCCGCCCACAGCAGCCCAGACCCAGATTGGGATCCCGCCGCTTTCCGTGGTCGTGGTGGGGTCGCGGCCGTCGGTCGAGGATCGTTGCGGCACAACGCTTGTCGGTGGCGCTGCCGTGGACACGTTCTTCGTGGCTGTTCCCTCGTCGCCTCCGGTTTCAGGGGATGTCGCGTTGTTCTTGCCGCCGCCTGCGTCGCTCGGTTGATTCTCTGCTGCGCCTTTGTCTTCAGCATCGGCTAGGCTCTGTGCTGATCGCCGTTTGACTGATCTCTTCTTGGCCGCTGCTCGCATTCGGCGTCGGCTGTTGTCGGTTGACGACAAGAACGGAATTCTTGGCGGTGGAAGAGGGCCTTGCTTCGGTCGCTCCTTCTCGTTCTCTGTCTTCGTCGGCCTTTTGGACTGGAGCACGTTTGACGCTTGTTCAGGCCAGTGGGTGTCTTCGTTGGCGTTACAGTACGGCGACGACTTCTGGCCTCGTTCGTCGAAGGCCCAGCAGCAGCAGATGACGTCGCCGTTGGGCAGCCAGCCGCAGGCCGCCGTCTTGCCTTCTCGCACGGCACGACAGTGCTTCGCTTCTTCCGTCTCCGTCTGCTCGACGCTGCAGCTCATCTCAGCCACACGGACTTTCAGCGAGGCAGTGTCGTTCGGCTCGAACTTCGTCCAGCAGTGGCCGTGGCTCCTTCCCGTCGGCGGGCAAGCGCCTGCGTCCGCTGACGCCCTCTTTGATGACAGGAACGGCGAAGAGGCGATGGGCGCCGCCACCTCTCCTATCGGCTTGAGCAGGCACATCAGCGGTTCTGGTCGGTGGAGCACTTGCATCTGGTGCACCATCTCGGCCATGGGGTCAAGATCGGCGTTGCAGTCGTTCCCGAAGCAGCAGCAGACGAAGGCGCCGACTCGAGCTTCTCCGCCCTCGAGTCCCTTGGCCAGTCGGCAGACGGTCTTCTTGCCTTTACTTCCGCGGGTGCCTTGTCCCTCTGCAGTCAGCATCTCCTCTTGGAACTCGAACTTGCAGTTCAGGTAGGGGTTCTTGGTCGCCGACGAGCCGACGCCGCCGGCGCAGTCGTAGTGGTTCCGGAACGGGGCGGCGCGCACCTCGGCGTCTTCGGTCGGCAGCTGATAGTAGGCCATACAGGCGCGATCGAACACCGAACCCGAGGACTGGCCGGTTCCGCTGCAGCGACTCCGTCGTCCATTCTCCGTCCGACACGTGTGGTGGGGGACTGCCGCTGTTGTGGTCGTCACCGCCGCCGCCACCAGCAGCCAGAAGGCGAGTCGCGCTTGTCTTGCTGACGCCGACAGCATTCTTCGCTCTTCTTCTTGTCTTCTGGCTTCTAGTCTATTACTTCAGATCTCTAGTTTACGTCAACAGAATGAAGATCATTGGGGTGCCTCCTACGATGTCCTTGCTTTATAGCACAAAACTATGTTGAAAATGGGGATAAATATTTGCAGCTTTTAAATGGCACGTCCAGCTTTTAATTGGCATCTTGCGCTTTTAATTTCTGGCGGCCGCGAAACGCAGCGATGCGCTTTTAATTTGGCCGGAAGCGCTTTTAAAATGGCAGAATGCGCTTTTAAATGGCAACTGGCGCTTTTAATTCCGTGGAAGCTGCGGAGCCGTGCCGCTGGTCAACCAAAAGGCAGACGGTGGGGATAAAAGCGAGCGCACTGAATGAATAACTTTCTCGTTGCATTCTGTGTGCATTCACGTAACTTGGATGTCCAACATTCGCATTGCTTGATTGAACACATTGCTATCCCTTGACAACGTATATTCGTTTGAATTCAGGCTATGCTTAGGCTCGCCCTGCGCCCACAGTCCACAAGAGTCAGTCGGCGTCGCAGTCTGGCGGGTCGAAGCTTAAGCTTAACGCGACCGGTGACCGACTTCAGGGCGCGCGGAGCGCGCCCTGAAGTTGGTGGTCGCGCTAAGCCTCAGTTTTCGACCCGCCAGGCGCGACGTCGACCGAGTTTTAGTGCAAACTGTAAGTGGAATAAACACTCCTCCATATAATTCACCTCCTGCTTAGGCCGGCTGAGCCCCTTCCCTGCTTTGCCCTGTCGCGCAAACAGCGATGCATGACCATTGCTGCGTGCCATGAATACGCTCCTCCACCGCGTCAAGTACAGTGGAATACTGCCGGAGGAATTAAAAGCGCCTCCTGCCATTTTAAAAGCGCCTCCTGCCATTTCCGAAGAGCGGCAAGCAAAAGCTGTCGTGGCAAATTAAAAGCGCTAGTTGCCATTTAAAAGCGCTTCGTGACTTTATTAAAAGCGCAAAGCGATTTATTAAAAGCGCCAAAAATCCCCACCCGTTGAAAATGTTAAATTAATGTTTGGTATCCCTTAACGTTGGTTCGCATATGTATTTTCTTGAATTCGTTAACCATCTGTTAGAGTTTCAAACTTCTCATGCAACGCTGTACCGTACTCTGTATACTTAACGAATAAGCTAAAAGTTGATGAGCCATATCGCGAATTCATGACATGAGTCAGTCGTAATCGGTATGATGATCCATTAATTAAACTTCTGCATTTGCCAAAGCGGCCATAAATCGAATACCTGCGGCGCAACAATGCAAAACAGCCGAATCGATCACAAGCGAAGCACTCCGCGTGCAAGCAAGCTGCGAACAATACTACCCCTAAAGA
The DNA here is from genome assembly GCA_030248115.1 of Linhomoeus sp. GSCO2_2. NCBI lineage: Eukaryota > Metazoa > Nematoda > Chromadorea > Monhysterida > Linhomoeidae > Linhomoeus > Linhomoeus sp. GSCO2_2. The sequence goes on from JASAMZ010003352.1 coordinate 43,235, forward strand.
CGGCCGACCGGCCTTCAACATATCACAGACGGTCGTTGCTGCTCTTGTTTCTCTCTTGTTGCAAAAGTGAAGTCGCTTGCTCCAACTTCTCCTTGAGCAATTCAACGTGACGTTCTAACGCTTTGACATTCGTCTCCTTCGATGAACTGCCAGCATTACTCAGTAGGAACGTGGAGTCCCCCATGCGCAGCCAAGCCCTGCGGACATCCAACTTGAGCGGAAATGCGGAGGGGTGCTTAGTGTCCTGGAAGGAATGAGTCGATGGTAATATGATCTACACAGCGGTCGCGAAAGCTGCAGCTACTGCGCAGCTTCGTCTCTAGGCACAGAGAGATAGGAAAGCCATCCAATTCAACCACCGACCGTGATGGTGACTTCTGAATCGGTCAGCTCGACGGCGACGGCCAGGCCTGTCTGGTCGACGTCGTCTTCGAGGAAGCCGGCCAGATTGGTGGCATTCAGATTGTCGAGGGACGCTCTCACTCCCCTGGCGGTTCCCGTGACGGCGCCGCGGTCCTCGCGACTTCTACTCGCGTCCGTGAACACTTCGAGTGAAACGCAGTCGCCCAACCGGCCGACGGCTGAAATAATGGGGCGAGTGCATTGGTGCAGAAACTCGAGAGCGCGACCCGTCGAGCGCGAAGAGCGAGCACCAACCCTGGTCGTTGTCTTCGCCGATCGTCGGCCTCTGCTTCTGGACCACGTCCAAGACGTCGCCCAGTGTCACCCCGTTGTGTTCCACCAAGGTGGCAGTGCGACAACCAAGGGCGAGCTTAGTAAGCGGCGTCTGGCTGGCCGCCACGCACTCCACCTTCTCCAGTCGGACAATCAACCGGTTCACCTATACACAAAGGGACACAGTGCCGATTTGTGACGGAGGTTCATGCAGTCCGCAGCGGTTACCGTTTGCGCTAGAAGTCGGCTCATTTGCTGTCTGGCTTCGTTGGTCGTCACCAGCTCCTCGGAGGCTTCCTCCGCCATGGCCACTCTACCCTGCAAGTGAGTCGAGTGTGCAGGGTACAGTACGTGCATGTATGGTACATGGAATTGACCCGCCGCTGGATCTGCAGCACCTGTGCGTCGTCGGAGAAGACATCGTCGAAGACGGCTCCTTCTGGCGTGTCGAGGAGCACGAACTGCTCCTCCTCGCTCAGGTCGGTCGCCACGGAGGCTGCGTCGTCGTTCGAAGAGCCGGCTGCCATGTTTTCGCCTACATTCAGGCAATATGGATTCTCACATATCTTCAATACCGTTTCAGCAGTTACACCGCGCAGCCAGCCCACCGTCGAAATCTTGCAGCTTGAAGGTTAAAGCACTGGGCGGAAGCGTGGAGTCGCCCCTTTTCGAAGAATCACTTAGGGGAAGTGACATGGCCGACGAGACGCGGCCCAGCTGCGGCGACGCGTCCGACGATGGCAGTACACGCTCTAAAAAGTTGCCACTGTAAAATCTCACGTTATGTAAATACGAAATGCATGTATGTAGGTAAGAAGAGTACGATAGCAATATCCCAGCATCAAGCGCGTTAAGCGCTAACAGCTCATCATTCCACAACAGCCTCAAATTGCTTTGCGCTGAGCCCACAAGCTATGGGCACACCTAACTGTTTCGGATCGAATTAGGAGTGGCGCGCTGTTTGCTCGCGACTACTCGAGTGTTTGTGCGATTTCCACGCGAATGCAGGCGCACTGTTCGGCCGTCATTCACAATCACATCTATGCCGAGATTTGGGAGGGCAGGAAAGCTCTTCCGCCGACGAGTGGACACTTCAGAAGTGGACAGAGGAATGGTCGGGCGAAGAAGAATGGCTTCGGCTGCGCCCTTCCCGCGGGAAGTCTACCTACACACATCCCAGGAAAGAAAGTCGGTGTTTGGTTGCGGCGGTGGTACAGTACAAGTGGCGATTGTTTAAACACAGGACGGCCGGCGATGGGAGCGCCCACTGGGAAGGGTCAGCGAAGCTAAACAGAGTGTCGGATACATACGGCACTGCAAGGAGCCGCGACGACTGTCTGAATGGCAAGCCAGTCGGCGGACAAGGCAGCGCCAAGGAGCTCCATTGCTTCGCTCGAATTTTACCGTAAGACGCTTTCCTTCCGTTGAGCCAAAAGTGGCCGCTTGTTTGTGCGATTTGGCGCGGTCGCTGTTCGCTAAGGCATTGGACCGCAGTGGCCACAGCAGAGCTTAGGGTTTACATCGTCTGGCCTGGCCATTGGTCTGCACAGCCTATGTCGCCTCAGCTGCGGCTCCAAGGGTTGCTTCCTCATGAAGCGCTGCTTCGATCTGGAGAGATCTACCCTACCGTCAAAGTGACCAATGGAACGGTCTCAGTGCCTCCTACGCGACCAACGTCAATACTCCTCGGCGCGCTCAGTGTTTGACCAACGGCAAGCTGATTCCAGAGGCGCTTGCGATGCTCGTGCTACATCGTATGTAGGTGCAGAGTAGTAGCGCCTCCTATCCTCCGCCTCCCCGGTCAGCGCACTGCAATTCAAATGAAATCGAGTAGGTCATAGGACTGGTCGGCGTTCTACTCTCTGTACACAAGCGCGTACGGCGCGACATTTCGCTGCCAGTGAAGCGGCAGCGAAGCTTGGCCGATGAGGTGACCACTCGAGCGGCTAATGTAACCAGTCACCGAACTACTTTCCTATGTTTCTCACATACGTACGCGTCGTGCCCAACAGATTGAGTCCGAGAACGTTGCGCCAGAACATTCTTACAGGTGGGATGTATGTAGCCGCCCACGGCCAAGTTGTGCTGCTCAGAGAGACAGCGCCAACATGATCACGTGCGGACTGCGTCTACTCGCAACGTCTCTGATCGTCCGTTCGGCGATGGCCCAATGCCCACCGTCCCTGGTTGACGGCAAGGCATGTAGCTGCGCCTCGACAAGATACGAGCGCCTCAGCGTCGTCTGCGATGGAGCCGACTCGCTCGGATCGGTGCTCACCGCTCTGACTCCTCTCAAGGGCCAACCCATCGACAGCCTGGCCATCAGCAACACGCCTATTGGCCAGATGCTGCCGGCTTTTGCCTTCCAAGATCTGACGGTGAAGCGCCTGGTGCTGCGCAACAACGGCATGTCGGAGTTGCACCCGCAAGCCTTCGGCCAAGGCATGATCGACGGCCTGCAAGAGGTAGCGCCATCTTACCCAATGTGTGCCTCAACGCCGTACGTGACTATTTCCGACGTAATTTCCAGGTCGAAATCCGTAGCAATGCTCTCGGCCAGATACCCCAAGCGGGTCTCAGCAGTCTGCAAAACCTGCGAACTCTGACTTTGTCGAAGACGGGAATCGTATCAGTCGTCAGCCAGGCGTTCGCCCACTACGCCAGCAGAACGACGCTGCGTCGCCTCGACCTCTCCAACAATCGGCTCCAGAGCCTTATGAAGGGCGCATTTGACGGACTGGAGAATCTGGCAGAGCTCAGTCTGGACAAGAACCTGCTCTCGAGAGTCCCCACTGGGGCCATGAGGTCACTACTCAACCTGGAGGACTTATCCCTGGGAGCGAATCGAATTGGCCAAGTGGAGCCGAACGAGCTTCCGTTTCGGAAGCTGAAGTCTCTCAGCCTCGAAGTGAACGAGCTGAACTCCATTGGGACGGAAGTGTTCGCCCAGAACGATCAGCTTCTCTATCTCTATCTGGGCAACAACCACTTCTCTCAATTCGACCCCAACATCTTTTACCATCTGAGGAAGCTCAAAGTCCTGGCAATGGGAAACAACGACGGCATCAAGGCGATCGGGCCAAATGCGTTCGCATTTCTGCCGCAGCTCGTCCGGCTTGAAATGTCAGAGTGTGGCATCGAGTCCATCTCCGACGACGCCTTTCGCGCAACCAGAAACACCCAAGTTGTCTCCTTCGAAGGCAACAAGATTCGCAGGTAAAGGACTGTAACTTGTGTAAAGCAGAAGGCGAGGAACTTAGCGAGTGAGTGTGTATATGGACCAACTGCATTACACCCCATGGCTACGTAACTTTCAGCATCGAGTCAAGGACCTTTCGCGGCCTCAAGAATTTGAAATCGCTTAATCTGAAGCGAAACGAAATCTCAACGATTGGAAAAGGCGCGTTCAGCAACCTTGTGTCCCTCAAGTTCCTCGACCTGAGCAAGAACCGTCTACAAACAGTTGAACGCGGCGCATTCTCGGGAACGTTTCTGCCAACTCTGCCAGCAACAACAAGAATGCTTTACTTGCACAGTACGGTACAGATTTGTTACGTCTCATAGATAATATAGAGCAAATAAAAAATGTAATAGTACAAAATTAGAGATACTGAAAAAGATAATAAAATACTAAAAGAAAATCAACGTTCAGTGGCGGGCCCAGGATTTTCCGATAGGGGGGGCACAAAATCCAAAATTTTTCCAAAGCTCCGCAGGCGAAAATTTCGCACTTTTAGGCCATTTTAACGCCAAAAATCGCCAAAATTTGACCTTTGCAACCCATTAGATACCCTAAATTTAGATTCAAAATTGCGCCGCAGGCGAAAATTTGTACGTTTTTCGCCTTCCCTGTACAAAAATGTGCCTAAATTGAGCGCCGCAGGCGAAAATTTGGCGATTTTTGGTCCCTAAATGCCAAATTCTCTTACAAAATAGCGCCGCAGGCGAAATTTTTTGATATTCGTGTGTCGTTTAAGAGAATTTTTTCTCAAAGGTCGGACCGTAAGGGGGGGGGGCAGTGCCCCCCCTGCCCCCCCCCTGGGCCCGCTAGTGTCAACGTTTTAAATACGTAGAATAAATACATAGAGCAAAATCACATACCCTAAAAATTAAATTAAATTAAATTAAATTAAATTAAATTAAATTAAATTAAATTAAATGCAAATGCAAATGCAAATGCGAATGCGAATGCGAATGCGAATGCGAATGCGAATGCGAATGCGAATGCGAATGCGAATGCGAATGCGAATGCGAATGCGAATGCGAATGCGAATGCGAATGCGAATGCGAATGCGAATGCGAATGCGAATGCGAATGCGAATGCGAATGCGAATGCGAATGCGAATGCGAATGCGAATGCGAATGCGAATTGAATTGAATTGAATTGAATTGAATTGAATTGAATTGAATTGAATTGAATTGAATTGAATTGAATTGAATTGAATTGAATTGAATTGAATTGAATTGAATTGAATTAAATTAAATTAAATTAAATAATTTAAATTAGATTAAATTAAATTAAATTATTACATTAAACTAAATTAAATAACAAAACTACATTTACATTAAATTAAATTCGGTAATTAAATTAAATCAAAAGTAAATTAAATTAAATAAAACTAAAACATATTAAATTAAATTAGACTAATCTACATGAAATTTATGTAAATGAAACTAAATTAGATTAAATTAAATAAATCAAACAAATTATCCAAATTAAGTAAACTAAATTAATATTAATGAATTGAAACAAAGTAAAGTAAAGTAAAGAAAACTACAGTAAATTAAATTAAATTACATTGAATTAGGTTAAGTTAAGTAAAGTTAAATCAAGTTAATTAACTAAATTAAGTTAAGCTAGGTTAAGTCAATTTTAAATTAACTTAAGATCAAATTAAGTTAAATTAGATTACATAGAAAAAATAAAACTAAATTAAGTTAAAGGAATTAAATATGAAATAAAAATAATACTTGAAATATAAAAACAACTGGTAATTTAACAAGACGTGACCAAGTAGAGGACAAAGAGACAACACGTTTGCAGACAACCCATGGGCATGTGACAGTAACCTGGGTCGGTTCGTCAAATGGCTAAGAAACAATCCTGGCATCGCAATTGACGAACCTGGCTTTGAGCCGACAAAATGCTGGAAGCCAACCGACCAAAACGGTCGACTGCTGCGTGACAGGGACCGCTACAGTTCGAAGCATACAACGGGACCAACGCAGAGGAACCGTGGCAGGAAACGAATGAAGCCGGCCGACAGAACGAAGGAATTGCTGCTGCAGGGCGAGGAGGCGCGACGAGCGACCGGAATGACAACCTTCGTCATCATCGTCGGTGGGTGGAACGCGCTCTTGCGAGACATTGAAGTTTATAGCGACCGTGTGTCTCAGACACTAAGACTACTTCCGCATTCTGTTGTCAGGCGGAATTGTGGTCGTGTTCGCCCTATCAATAGCCGCGCTGGTGGCCGTCCGCTTCTTCGGCGGACGTCGGCGCCGGCGGCGCAAGAAGCGCGACGAGGAAGCACGCCGCCTTGGATCGACACTGGGCAGCAGCTACCGATCCTCCGCCTACTCTTCCTCGGGAAGTGGCGCCGCCTTCCCCTGCACCGCCGACGTGGGCATGGGGTCGCTTCATGGCTTCCGCTCGCCCAGGCTATCGGCCGCCACCAATGGCGCCGCCGGTGGTGCCGCCCACCGTCAAGGGGAGCAAGGCTACTATCTCAGTCGCCCCTGGTACTACTGGTTCTGACGATGGCCACTACGCAAACCAGATGTTGCTTCTGACCTGTTTCTCTACATAGTTTGGGCGTGTTCTTCATGTCGGTTATGTACGCAGACGTGAAGTGCGTAGTCTTTGTTGAAAGCGCTGCCGCTCGCCGTTTCCGGCCGATGTTGTCATATCAAATGTTGGTGTTGTTTCCGAGCAGTGTACATTACTTGTCTGCCAGAACCCGCGCAACGCTCAAATGGCGCCGATTGACACGGCGCGCCGACGTCTTCTTCTTGAACTATCGCCGATTCCATTAATTGTCTGTCAGAACCCGCGCAACGTTCAAACGGCGCCGATTGACACGGCGTGCCGACGTCTTCTTCTTGAACTATCGCCGATGCGAATCAACTTGCGCGCAGTGAGTAATCCGCTGAAACAAACGCTACCCCGTTCCCTCTAACCGTCAGGCGAAGAAGCGCTGCGTTGCGCCGCGCAAAGGTCCTTGACACGAAGGTGCTGAGCGCCGATCGAACGTAACGGAGTCTCTTGGCGCAGTAGACAAATCGGCAACAGAACTTGCTTGGCTCTGCGCCGGCGGAAGGAAGGGGAAAGCGGCTGATCTCGCAGCGTCTGCGAGAACAGCCTTGCCTTGTGTCCAACAAAGGTTGCTGCAGCGGCAGCGCCCATCCAGTACTTGTCGATTGCGCTCAGCCGCGAGCCGACCTTGTGCCCTAATTGACGCTGTCCTCAGCGCGCACATTGCGCAATCCCGCCGCTCACTCTGCTACGCAGCTGCGGCTGTGGAACGCGGCCGACCAAACATGAAGGAGAGAGGGTGGGCGACACGCTATCGCGTCTTCACGCTCTGAATCTGCGCGAGCCGTCTAGAGGAGGAGTGGACGAAGAAGTGTGTGTGTACGAACGCGGGGCAGAAGGGGGAGGGTGGGCGCGCCGCCGCCGCTTCCGTCCCGCGCTAACGACTGGGCGCGAGCGCACACGAGACCCAGTTTCGGGTAGTTTTCCTCGGCAGGCCCTTTGCGGGCGAACACGTGCAGACGCTGCTCGCGCCCACTCCTAAATCCCCGAATCTGTGTTCAGTCACGCCCGCCCCATTATTATGACGGCAACAGAAAGGCGCAACGGCAAGGAGTGACGCAAGCGCGTCGTCTTCGGCATGAGAGTCGCTGCCTCATTGTAATCCCGCTGCGACCTACATTGGCTCTAAGGCAGCGAAGAACGGAGTGACAACGCCGGTCTAAGACGATTGCAGCGCCCAAGTGGAGAAGACTCGGTTTTTCGTCGATATGAAACTGAGCACAATGTCTCCAGATCCTGGATAGCGACGAGTGAACGGCGCGCCCAACTGTGCCGTGACAACGGAAAGGGACCGTTTAGTTCGCTTCCCATTATGAAGTGGCACCTTCTGGTTGCACTATTGTGCATATTTGCCTGCGTCGTCCATGGTGCCCGCCAAGCTTGCCCCACGCCTGTGATTCAACAGTGCCACTGCCAACCCTACCGTCACGGGCTGCGTCTGCGGTGCACGGGCGCCGACCTGGGCACACTGATGGAAGCTCTTGAGGCAGCAAATGCGACCGTCTACTCGCTGTCCGCTCAATCATCCGATCTCTCAGTCCTTAGCGCAGCGGCAATCAGGCCTGTCGCTGTCAAACGACTGGACTTGTCCAACAGCAACATTTCGGAGGTTGGCAATACTTGAAACCTACACGTTACAGTTATTGTTATACATAATATTGTACCTAACGTTAACTTACAGTGTACATACTCATTATTAAGTATTCAATTTAAGATCGAGGAAGGCGCTATCGAGGGTATCGCCAGTACCTTGGAGGAGTTGGATCTGTCGCATAATCATCTACTGGAGTTTCCCAAGCTGGGCAACCTTTCTTTTCTGAAGAGTCTCGTCGTAGCAGCGAACAACCTGAGTGGCGTCCCAGAAGGCGCCCTGAGATCCTTTCCCCGCCTCAAGAGACTGGTCCTCAGCCACAACAGCATCTGTCGTCTAGACAAGTAAGCAGTATCTGCCGGCAGACTGTACTTCTCTTGGTCAAATTTGGCGTAGGACGTAGACACTTTCTTATAGGAATTCGCTAAACGAGACGAAGAACACCCTAGAGTATCTCGACCTGTCGAACAACTGCCTGGAAGCTGTGCCAGCGCAGAACCTCAGAGGCCAACTGCGGATGCGATGGGTTAACCTTGGCCACAACCAACTGAAACAAATTACAAACCTGCAGTTCATGAATCTACCAGAGCTTAGGGAACTCATTGTCGAAGGCAACAACATCAGGTTAGCAGAGTTGTTACCATGACTGTGTAGGTATGTTCTTGCATGCAATGTTGCGAAAGTACGTTAGCCAGAACTGCGGCAATTTATTATGTACATAGTACTTTTGCCAACTGAACTGACGACGATTGCTTTCCTCAAAAATTTCGCTGAGTACCTTCTTCGTTTCAGCATGGTATATCCTATGGCATTCATGAATGTCCCAAACCTGAAGAAGCTGCACTTGAGAAGTAAGTCGCAACACGTGAATCAATGGTCTGCAGCTGCTACAGTAGTCTGTACATATGTACAAACTAGGTACAGTTTAACTGTTTTCAGACAACCGAATATCTTCGACGGAACCGAATCGGTTCGAAATCTTTAGAAAGCTCGAGGTTCTCGACTTATCAGGAAATGACATCGTGAAGGTGACTGCGCGAAGACAGCTTTGTTGTAACACAATGGTTAGAGACGAAGGACATACCATGTATTCATTTACCCACAGATTTCGAGTGGAGCCTTCAAAGACATCCCAAATCTCAAACAGTTACTTCTGGATAACAACAGAGTCCAATCAATCGAAACACTGGCCTTCAGTTCGAATCCACGACTGCGCCTTATTAGTTTGACGGTGGGCTTGTATTGCCAATGTTGAAGAATTTGGTGAGACTAAAATGTGGTTACGCCATCTTCAGAACAATCAGATCAGCAGTCTGAGCAGGAACTCATTCGATCTGCTGCCAGCAATGGCCACACTACTCCTTGCCAACAACAAACTCGAATCAATCGGTAGTTGCTTTGCTTCTACAATAGGTACATATGTAGGTCTTTACGTGTTAGTCCAATAGTCGTATTCTTCTTCCAGGACCAGCGATGCTGTCTGGTTTGGAGAGCCTTCGCCACCTCAGCTTTCGCACCAATCGAGTCACTACCATTCACAGCAAGGCTTTCCTCTCGCTGACCAGTCTGCTCAGTTTAGACTTGGCAGAAAACAGGATCGGCCAACTACCCTCAGCTGTGTTCAACCCAATGGAGCAGCTCTTTTGGTTGGACCTCTCTCGGAACAATATCTCCACTTTCGCTCCAGGCACGTTCAACAGACGGATCGCCAATATATTGCTCAACGGTAAGGAAAGGATACACGACACACACTCAGATTGTTGCTGTGTCAGAAGATACAAGCTGTGATATCTATGTGTATTATTCGTTGTTCCAGACAACCCACTAACGTGTGACGACAGCAGCGTCGGATGGCTGGTCGACTACCTCGTCGACAGCGAGGTGCGCACATTCCTGCCCGGTCAAGGGGAGGTTACCTGCGCTGAACCGCCAGCATTTCGGGGGATTCGTCTCAAACAGCTGATGATCCAGCGTGCCAACGAGACTTTCTTCCGGGAACTACAAAGTTAGTTTCTGCCGTTTCTCGACAGAAGACTGTTTACCTCGTACCAAATAAGTGGTACTTTCTAGGGGTGAACAGCCGAAAGGCAATAACGCAAGCACCGTTCGGCAATTTGCTGCCGACACTGACTCCTCTCCCTGGATTGAGCGCTGGTATACCGCTGCTAACGAGCGCGACCACTCTCTCCCCAACTGGTCAAACGGTGGCCAACGAAGACGACGCGGTACAGCTAGTGATCGACGCTGCCAAGTCACCCAGGAGCGGAGTGTCAATCAGCAGGATCATAGGCTCACTGCCGCCTAACAGTGAACTCAGAAACGTAAGCCTACATAGGTCCAAAAGCAACTTGGGAATACGCGGTATCTGTGATGAACGGTCACTTCGTTTGCAGATCTCTCCCGAACTGGTTGAGTACGTTCTGAAGGGAGGCGTCATTCCCGGCATCCCCAAGGCCACAGTTGACAACATGGTTCGCCAGTACGTCAGAAAACTGCTACGAGCGGGGGCGATCACGCCGCCGACGCCAAGAGCAACGGCGCCTACTCCCACCCTTCCCTCAACGACAAGCACTCCGGCAGCGCTTGAACTTCACCAGTTGTCACCCGAACTGCTGAAGCGGATTCAAGAAGCACTGGGAGCCACAACCCAACGGCCCTCTGCAACACCTGCCGGAGCATCAACAAGGAAGCATGTGGTCAGCTGTACAAGCATCCCTAACAGTCCAAGTTTACACACGAATTCTACAAATTCACACAACAACACATCGTCCTTCATTCAGGGCATAATAACAGGGACACCGCCAGTACAGCAGGCAAGCTCAGCGCCGCGACTTATCACGGCGCTTCCAGCGAGCCAGAAGGAGCTGTTCAAACGACTACCTCCCAACTTCGATCTGAGCAGACTGCCTGCGGCGATTGTGCAACAAGTGCTTGCCGGGAAGCAACCCGACCTCTCGCTGCTGCCAAGAGATTTGCTGACAGAACTGCTCGACTTCAACAACCAGTCCCTGCCGATGGGCGCGGCCCCTTCTACTCCGTCTACAGTCGCAACAACTCCTAGGGACAAGGCGAGGGTGGTCGAGGGAACTAGAAGGCAGTTCCCTCTGCGGCCCACATTCCCACCATATGATATTAGTCGGCTGGACAACGAGAACGACCCGAGTAAGAAGTCAGCCGGCTATCAACGTCTGGTCAACGTCTACACGAGCGGCGCCCTGGCCTTCATCGGCCTGGCCACGGCCCTGGTGCTGCTCTTCTTCTGCTGGCGCCACTGCCGCGCCAGACGTCTGCTCAGGTCCGCCGACGCCCTCGAGTGCTCCTCCTTCTTCGAGAGCACCGACAGTAGCGCCGACGGCAACTCGCCCAAATGGCGTGCCTCCAGTCAGCCGCCGACGCCGGCGAGGACTAGTGGGGTCGAGACGAGGGAGGCCCCGAGTCGGCGCTCCCCTCCAGCGCCGATTCAGCAGCACCAGTTGCTGCAGTTTCGCTCGCCGGCGGCAAGGAACCTTCCCCCAAGCGCCGGGGCTATCTACGCCAACCCTTCCTCTTCGTCGTTCGACGCGCTCAAGATGTCCAACTCCTCTGCATGGCTAATACCCACATCGAAGCCCCATTGAAGGGGGCTTTATCATTGCTTGTGTACATACATACGGTGCGTTACTGTAGGTGAAATGTCTGACCACTTTGCCCTTTTCCCTTGTGCGGGTACAAGTTTACGCTTCTGCGCACATGGTTGATTGGACCTACAGTGCTGTAATTTGGCAGCTCATGTGACGGGATCTGTGATGGCATTGTGGTGACGAATATAACTCGAGTTTTCGGCGCTGTCTGGCGAGTAAGCGACCAAACATTACGCTGCTGCACTGGCCGACTGCATACCACGCCAACAGCCACCAAGCACATTCGTCTGACGGTTCCTTCGAACGAACGGACCCGGAATCCGGATTCAAAGAAATCGTCATATGTCGAAGCTAACGGAACGGTATTTCGAATGGACAGCATGGAAATGATAAGAGAATTGTTACAACCACCCAGCAGGCAAGGGGTGATAGACTACATAGGCCATTACGAATGTACATACCGCAAATATGTACTTTAAGCCCGAGCGGGCATATTTTCAACCTCCCTCTAGGGGGAACACTATTAGACGGGGGGGGGGGGGGGGGGTGGTATTCGAGGGGTGGCTTAATATTTCGACCCCCCTCCGGTGACCCAAGGCACGTATGTACGTATGAAAAATGTACGTATGCCATACAGAATATACATACCTTCAAGCAATGAATATTGTTAACATACCATCTACTAAAGGTTTGTACTACATATATGTAGTAGTTGTAGTAGTACCATAGTACAGTATACATGCATACAGTATGCCTCATAGCACGCATACATGTAGTATAATACATAACGTAGGGGGGATTTGAGGGGCATTAATATTACCTCCCATTGGAGGGTGGTGGCTTTTACGGTAGGGTACCTACCTACATACGTACTGAACGTATGTTAAAATCTTCTACTCATCACGTACGTATTATGCTGAAGCTATGTAAACGTGCTGCCCACAAATTAGTACTTAACATTAATTTGTCCTTAACTGAACTAAAACTATAATAAGATTATACTAACTTATATTAGGGAGAAATGCATAAAGTACGGTTATTTCTTCATTTAGGATATGCATTTAGGAATGCATAAAGTAGGTAGTCGTTACATGTTAACTGTCTGCAAAACGTCGGCGGGAGGATATTTTCTGCAAGAATTCGTCGGCTTTGCACGTTATGGAACCCGTTTATGAACTTCGATGGAACACCAGTTTTGATAACCCCCTGCACTACTGTGCGGTTCTCGCCACCTCAATTCTTGGCTGACTCGGTCGGTCTTTTATGACAATATTCAGTGGACGTGGCATCTGGTCAAGAAATCCCTTCGAATCCCGCGACCTCCATAGCTGATCCGCAGAAAATCTGGCAGGTGGCGTCGCGCTGCTTGTCGGTGACGCAACAGAAGGGAGGGTCTACTACTGCTTGCTATTGTCGACGAGGCAGGCAGGAAGCGGGCGGACGCGGCCGCTTCACGCACTGATTCTTTCTTTCCAACCGTGTGCGAGAGGGCGAGAGGGAACACAAGAGCGGCAGGGTGGGCGGCGCAGAAACCCCGAGAGATTCACGGTCGGCGAGGAAAGGCCAGCTGCGCATGGATGGCCCCAACGGCGAGCGCTTGCAGCCTGCGCGAGCGGCGCAGTGGACCAACGACCCTTTCCACGCCCCATGTCGCGCCCCCGCCAGCCTTCCTACCCTAATAAACTCGGCGGCGGCAGCGCGGCCTTTGAAGAACTACTAGGTACCAACTGTTGCGTATTGTTTGCCTACATGTGCATATGTGTACCTGCAATTTGCTGCCGCGCGCTACCGTGCAAATCGTCACCTTCCCATCGTATGCAGGTATACCTATGTACATACATGTCTAGGCAAACATCAGCCAATGTCCACTTTGATGCCGGCAGTTTGCCATGCGCGTTTGATCCTACGACAACCGCCCTTTCTCAGAAGCGAACGTCGACCTTTGACGACGGCGCTGCAATGATCAGCCGAAATGGCGGCGGGCTCCTTCCCGCGAAGGCGAATGACTCTAACGGCACGCAGTCGACGATATTGTACCTGCGGCGAGAGCGGTCTGTCCATTCGCTACGCATCGCGTCGCGCAGGGGTCGCCGCCGTACCAGCCCCAAGTTCACGGGCGTGTAAGGACACCGATTGTCCGCTCGCATCTGCGACGCTCGCGCGCGAAGGCACGCAAGACGGCGGCGGCCGTTTCTCACCCCTCCCTCTCAAATATTCGGAATGAAAAGTGAGTTTGTTTTCGGTTATTGATTTTCGCTCGGCTGTGCGCCGCCGTGCCGACCTTCTTCAAAGAGCGAAGGCTCACTCGTCGCAAGCCGACGACGCCTCCGATCAAATTGACTCGGAAATATGGCCCCGTGTGGTGGCCTAAAAAAGTCAGTCATCATTGTTGGTTTCAACCGCCGCCGCTTGCCGCGACAATGGCGCTCGCGTCTAGCCCACTGTCTCGCAGGGCCACTCCAATTGCGGCGACGCCGTCGCAAGTGAGCCCCCTTTGCGTGTGCGTCGCTTGCCGCCGCCCAGCATTCTAGGGCGCGCCTAGGAAATCACGTTTTCGACTTCCGATCAGTCGGCCGATCCACAGCGCTCATCGAAGCGATTCCAACGCCCGATGGGGTCCAAATAGACGGTGCGGCCGGCCAGCCGGCTCACCCGTGATGGCCGCCTGCCCGCCGGCCTGTTGTTTATTCGCCTCAGTCTCACTTCTGCGAATGACACAATCGGCGGGAGCGAGATCGCCGCATGCGCGACCTTGCGAGCCCCACTCACCCACTAAAAACTGCAACCCCCACCCCCTTCCCAACCTAGACGGGCGACATGCGCAGGCGCCATGCTAGCGAGTAGCGAGAGAACAGATTTGGGGATCCGCCGCCGCGATCCAAGCGTCTGGCCCCTTGTCGTGTAAGGGACTCTCCAGCGCGCATTCCCCTCTGTCTGCTGTACGTGGCGATGGGCAGTTCTGAAGATGTCATAGGGATGGATGTATGGTACGCCGCATTTCGAAATAGCCGTGCCTTCTCTTCAGACATTCGAACCCAACGAAGTAGAATGAAGGCCTCTGCGGTCACAGTTCTGTTAACTCTGCTTGTCCTCCTGGCAGCGGTCGCTGTGAAAGGCTGCCCTGTGAATCAAACTGTCTACCTCTACTGCAAATGTGAAAGCGACCAGAGTTACAACGGCGTCGTGTTGGACTGTTCCTCGCACCCAGCACAGCAGATGGCCACTTTGCTAAGGGAAAACCAAGCCCAACTGGGACTGATTCAAGAGCTGAAGCTTCAGCACTCGTCGCTCGAAGCGATTCCATCTCGATTCTTCAAAGGGCTCTACGTGAAGAAGCTCGACCTCTCTCACAACAACATCAGCAACATCGACGACAAGGCCTTCGAGGGTCTGGAGAGCGTGCTCCAATCATTCACAGCCAATCACAACCGACTAAGCTCGCTGCCGAGCCGCTCGCTTGGCGGCCTGACGTCCCTCCTGCACTTGGATCTGTCCAACAACAGCATCGCCAACTTGGACAGCCAGCATGCCCTCAGGAACTTGCCGAAGGTCCATCATCTTTTAACTCATTCCGTCGTTTTCACCAAGCGCCCACAGCGGTTTCACTTTCAGTTGTACGACATCAACCTGGCCGCCAACAACATCTGTGACGTGCACAAGTCCGTCTTCGGCGCCGTCAAGCACGCCGTCCAGACGCTGAACCTCGGCCACAACTGCTTGACGGCGGTGCCCTCGAGCGCGCTTCGCGGCTTCAAGCAGATGCTCGCGCTGCACCTGCACAAGAACCGCATACGCAGTCTGGACCCGCTCAACTTCATGAATCTGCCGCTGCTGAACCTGATTAACCTGGCCGGCAATGAGATCCGCAAAGTCCACAAACAGGTCAGAGAGAAAGAAATCCTTGTCTAGTCCACTGCCTGGCCGGCCAGAATATCTTTGTTTGTTGTAGGCCTTTCTGAACGTGCCCAATCTTCGCCTTCTCTACTTGTCGGGCAACAAGCTCAACTCTCTGAAACCAGATCAGTTCCGCCATTTCGAAGCCTTGGAACTGCTCGATCTGACTGACAACCAAATCCCGACGGTGCCCAGCCTCGCATTAGCAAATATGGCGCGCCTTTCCTATTTGTATCTGGGCGACAATCGGATAAGCGCCATCGAGCAAGACGCTTTCGCCAACAGCTCCATTGTCATCCTCCTCCTGCCCAACAACGAGTTGACGCGCCTGGATGCCGACATGCTCACTGGACTGGGCAGCATGCAGCAATTCAATCTCAGGAATAATAAGGTGTGCTACCTCCTATGTAGTACATACATGTACATAGGTGATGATAGTCGACGAGTATAGTGTAGTCTCTAGTCAGTCCTTCTTTTCAGCTCACCGAGATTGACCAGAACACCTTCTACCAAATGCCCAGCCTGGTGATGTTGGACCTGTCGAACAACCAACTGACTGTGCTGCATCCGGCGACGTTCCTGACGCAGCTCAACATGTTCCTGATCGACCTGTCCGCCAACAGGCTCATCACCACGCCCTATCACGCGTTCAACAAGCGCGTCATGACGGTCGTGCTCCAAGGTGAGAGACACTTCACTCGATGTTGAGAACCTTCAGACAGAGCTGAGACCACTCTCTTTCAGAGAACCCACTAGTGTGCACCGAACGGGTGCACATGCTGCAACAGGGCGTTGGAGTCTACGTCCCCGGAACCGTGGACAAGATCTGCGGCGGCCAAAGTAAGCGACGGCCGATGTGCAAGTATGACATATGCAGACACTATGAGAAATGACACTCTGTGTGTACGTAGGTAACGTATAGCAAGGGGTGGTTCCAAAATAAGATGATCGAGTTGCTAAGTTGAGCAATCGGTACATATGTACAATTGTACATCAGCGACGGTCGCTCTGTTCAGAGGCCACTACAACGCAGAAACTACCCGCCCACAGCGCCACGGATGGAACGCCAAACGTCAATTCGGCCTTCATTCAAGGCATTGGAACGACAACCAGGCGGTCGATAATCCAGCCTCTCGGCTCGTCCTCCACCCATCGCATTCCACCGCTGCCTCAGTTTACCACGACGACAACCTCGACCATCGGCCCTTCACTGCCGCCAGTTCACCCCACAATCACCACCACCACAACCACGACAACGATTGCCCCAAGTTCGTTCTTCCACAGTAGAACGCCCCTGACACGCGACAGCTGGACGACGAATCCGCTCTTCCCAAACGGCGGTTGGACGCCGCTCACCGGAGCCCCTCCGCTACACGCCACTGGTGCGCGGGGCGCTACGCCAGCTCCAGTTTGGCCCGGCCCTCCAGTAGACGGCGGCTATCCGAGGCCCACGCTTCCGCCGCTCCCGAGCGATGCGGCCGCCCCAGCGCCAAGCCAGCCGAGCCCCTTCGCTGGCCCTCCTCCAAGACGGCCACCTTCGACAATTAGACAGCGCCCTCTTCCTTCAGACGTTGGCCGACCTTTCGTTGGGTCCAATGGTCTCACGGTTCCGCCTCTCATCCCTGACCCCAATTGGACCGAACCCACTCGGGTACCGCAGACAACAACCGAAGACGAAGAAGACAACGTTCGGCATCCGTTCCCAGTCCCTTTCCTGTCCAAAGCCCCAGTCTTCGAAGCCTTTCCTCACACCACGCTGCCTCCCCCGCCTACGCTTCCGCCAGGGATCATTCTGGCGACGGCAAGACCGCCGCCGCCACGCTTGCCCGAGTGGACTTCGCCACGGCCAAGAATTACAGTGCCTTGGCAACCCAATCATTTCCTCACTCGTCAACCCAACCGACCGTGGCAAGAAACCTTCAGCAGACCCACTGAAGGTCCTCCAGTCAACCCGGGAGCACCAAGGGTACATCCGACATCTGCCCCCACACATCCTCCTTTCGTTCCAACCTTCAAGCAACCAGACCCCTTCATACCAGCCCACAGTGGCTCCAATACAGTTGAAGACCACATCCCCGCAACCGCTTCAACCGAGCAATTCACTTCTACAGAAGAGACCACGAAGAAAATAACAACGACCACACTGTCGCAATTTCAAGGCAGTCACACAGTTCTGGGGCCCAAAGAACCGACCAACATCTACCGAACGGGGCTGACAGACGAAGAACAGAGACGCTTATCTTTGGAGACGGTAGCGCCCAAGAAGTCTGACACTACAGAAACTGACGACCCATTCAACTACCCAGACGGCCTGGTTGGAGAGACGGACGCGTCGGCTGCGGTGGGCTCCGCGAGCGCGGCGACCACTACCATTGCCATCTGTCTCAGCGTGGTGATTCTCGTTCTGGTCGGCGTCTTCGTCACCCTTTGCGTGGTGCGCCAGCGAAGCAGCGGCCGCAGCGCCGGCACCAAGAGGAGCAGCTCCAGCAGCGACAGCAGCGCCGTGGCGCGCACCAGCGCCTACGTGGCCGCTCAGGCGGCACAGATGAACTACGCCACTTATGCCACTGGCGGAGGCACACTGACGCGGCCGCCGCCACCCGCCAGCAGGTCGGCCTCCATGGCCTCTGGCCACCACCACCATCCTCAGACGTGGATCTACACGCCCGGCTCCTACACCTCCGCCTCGAACTCCTACTACAAATGATCACTGAGACGCCAGTATTTGTCTGCCACTCACTCTGTTGATAATACACTAATCCGAAGACACAAATCAACAAGGCTATTATGATGACGAGAAACGTGTACGCAGATTCATTGCACGCCCTTGGTATATGCAGTAGTCCTTCTCTGTTGTGGTGTGGTAATCGTGATTATAATGTAATGTAGCAGTAAGTGTAGTATAGTTTGTTGATCGCGGTTCGTGGTGCTGTGGACTGTTGTTTTGTGTGTATTTGAGTCGTTTCGCCGACCTACCGTAACCCTCAGCACAGCAAGTCACAACAATTTGCGAGTCAGTGTACCCAGACGGTGGTCAATTATATTCATACCTATCAACGATGCCACTCTGGTTCGCCGCGCTTGAGGCAACGATCTCCCTCCAAATGCAACGCAGAGCAGAATAGATGTTGTCGTGTTGTTGCTGCCTCATCGTCGCTCGATTCAAGGAGGGAGGCAGACGGGCGCGAAAGTAGGACGCGACGAGGGCGTTGGCCCTGCTGCTCAACGGGGCGTGAGGGGTGGGCCGCTCGCCGACCCTGACTAATGTTCGATTGCGTAACGCGCGCGCGCACGCGGCTGCTTGCGTCAAGGACATCCAACGGCGCAGGCAGGTCCTTCGCTCATCATTGTCGCCCGCTTCCCTTGGCCGACTCGACGACGACAACCTACTGGCAAGGGACGCTCACGCATTCCTATTCTTTTTAGCAGAATACGGAGCTTCCAAAATTCCGAAAGATGTCCACCGAGAGGGTCCATTGGACCACACTCGTGGCGTGCACATGGCTCTCAACAGCGCTTGTCGTGGCCGCTCAAGAAAAGAACTCCTTCTGCCCGCCCTTCATGGAGACGCAGACGAGCTGCACCTGCTACTCCTACGTCGACGGAGCCGTGATCAAGTGCAGCGGACGAGACAGCCCAGCCGTCATCGAAAAACTCAAAGCTGCTCACACGGAAATCCGGGAACTCTCGTTGGAAAATGCCAACATAGTTGAAGTGCGGTGGCCTAACCGACACGAAGAACGTCTGTGTGGAAACAATGCTCTTGGTTCGTTAAGATCGGCCCGAGTGCCTTCCGCAACCTTCGGATTAAACATCTACGCCTCGACCACAATCGGATCCGTGCGATCCACAAGGACGCCTTCCGAGGACTCGAGAGAAGCCTGCAGACGCTCAGCGTCACCCACAACCGCCTGACGGAGATTCCGTCCATCGCTCTCATGGGCATGAGATATCTGCAGGTCCTCAACTTCAAGTGCAACAACATCGGCGACATAGTCGGTCCCGTCTTCAGGTGGCGTTCTTTTGGTTGCTTTGCTTGCCATCGCCGTCGCAAATGCACATCTCAGATCACTTTCGCAGGAACACCAGCAGTCTGATCGAACTCAATTTGGGTTGCAACCAGATCTGCAGGATCAGCGGGCCGGCCTTCCAAACCGTCAAGAACACACTGCAGAGCCTAATTCTCGATCAGAACTGTCTCAACGAGATTCCCGCCGACGCCTTGCGCAACTTCGACAGTCTAATCGCCTTGCACCTCCAGTATAACCAGATCAACTCGGTCGACAAGCTGCAACTGCTCAACTTGACCAGCCTACTCATGCTGAGGTGTGCCAGCTTCGCCAAAGCTTACCAACGAATAGAGAACAGCAATTCGCTTTGTTCAGACTCACGGGGAACAAAATTCGCTCGATCGACCGACACGCTTTCAACAACGTCGCTAATCTGCGCTATCTCTTCGTCGACCGCAACGAGCTGACCAGCATCGACGCCTTCACTTTCCGACAATTCAAGCAGCTGGAAATCATCGACATGTCGCACAACAACATCGCCGAGGTGGGGACGACAACTAAGGAGCGAGCCGACAGTAGCAGCGCAACGTAGGCTTTCTATCATTCAGGTGCCCGTCGAGGCCTTCCAAGGGATGCCTCGTCTGATGCAGTTGAACCTGGAGGGCAACAGCCTCAAGGACATCGCGCCAGGCGCCTTCACCAACACTCCCCTGCTGCTGCTGATGCTGGGGGAGAACTGCCTGACTGCCGTCTCCCAGCAGATGTTCCTGGGGATTCCCTTCCTGCGCCAACTGTCACTAGCCAGCAACAACATCGCCCTGGTTCAACCCTTCAGCTTTCAGCATCTGCCCAGCCTGCACCTCCTCGACCTGACCAAGAATCGTCTCGAGGTACATACATATAAACTCTGACCAAACTCCGAGCCGCCGCGCTTACACATGTAATGGTCCATTCAGTCGGTCAAGATGAGCGAGCTGATCAGCAGCCCTCATGCAACCACGCTACTCCAAGGTAAAATTGACCTTCAGCAGCACTGCATACTGTAGTCATGAGCGAGAAACACGGAAATGTTCAGAAAACCCCATGGTCTGCTCGCAAGACGGCTACCACATCATCCAAGGTGGTCAACCCATCCTGCTGCTGAACGAACCAAACGTCATCTGCCACAACATCCTCTTCGGCGCTGAAAATAACGCCACGGCGACCTGCCCCACCAAGCGAGCCACCGAAGTAGCGCCGCCGCCCTGTTGCACCGCCTACAAGAAGTTCCAGCTGAAGAAGAAGCCAAAGACGACGTTCAAACCCACAAGTATGGCAACGACCACACACATACACAATGCACCTTACGGTGCTGTTTGGAGCAAAGGCGACATCAAATTTCAGAGTCGCTGGTCACTAGGCGATTCCAGCCCGGCCGAACGACCAAATTCCTGTCATCAATCGACTCGACCGTCACGACGAAGGCTCCTTCCGCAGTCAGCGACATCATCACACCAGCTGGTACCCCAGCGACGACCACCAAGCGTCCTCGAGGAAAAATTAACATGGACCGCTTTTGGCGTCTGTCGGGCGGCCGGCGGCCCTTCTCAAGCATCAGAAGCGGTGGCAGCCGCAGCAGCAGAACTCGAACCGTGCCACCAGCCAGAAGAGACGTTCCTCCGCCGCCTGCAGTGGCTACCAAGCCGGTCAGAAGGCCACCTGTCATTCCCGCCATTCCCCAGCGACCGGTCGAGGTACACAGTGGCAACACACCAGCAGCCTTTGTGTTATGTGGTCATCCAGCCCCATTATTTTCAGCCGTCCGACCCTTTCGCCGACAACCGAGGTCCGTTTATGCAGAACAGCGGCTTGATTCTCGGCAACATCGGCCAGCCGCCACCTCCGTCAACGGGAGCCGGACAATTCGGGCTACCACCACCTCAGACGCAGGCAGTCGTCGGCCCGCCAGGGACGTCGGTGGCTGCCGCCGGTCCTCCAGGCAGCGCCGGCGCCGCTACTGCTCCGACATGGCAACAGACGCCATCCACCGGTCTACTAAGCGCAGCGGGCCGTCAACAGCTGCCTACCGGCGGCGGTCCCATCACCAGTGTCGAGCAAGTGGCCGCCTTGTTGAGGGGTCTTCAGCAACAACAGCAGCAAGGGCCTGCCGGCCGTACGGCCCCAAGAGTGTCGCTCGACCAGCTGCCACCCTGGGTTCTGGTGGCCGACAACAAGTTCGGCAGGGGCCCTGCTCCCGCCGCCAGCCAGGACAGTGTCCAGTTCAGCGGCGCCAGTGTCGTCAGCCGAAGGGGCCAACCCGTTCCACCGGCGGAAACGACCCTTCCTTAGAAATCGTCGAGCAGCATTCGACATACATACAAGTGAGAGTGATTGTTACAGTGTCCCCCGTTCATCTGCAGTGTGATACCCACTGTTCTCTAACTTCCTTCGCCAACATTCCAGCGCAACTCAACTGAGTCGCACAAGCTGTAGAAGTTGTTTAGCTTTAGCTAATCTGCTGTTGTTTATCAGTCGCATCAGACTTGTTCAAGCATCCATGTGTTCACAAACAAGGCACTTATAGTGGCGGGCAAGAGCGGCAAAGCAAATCAGCCAACCCGCGCAGCATGTGCTGCAGAGGCGAAATCGAGTTTATAAAGGAGAAGCAGATTCTACAAGTGCCCGAATGAACCTCGGTGGTCCGGGGTGCAGGCTTCAAACCTGTAGCCGATTCACGTCGGAGTGGTTCGATTCCACCTTTCGGGTGGAGAGAAAGATATTTTGCTGCTGAATTGCGTGATGGGAGTGCTCAAATATGGGGAACGAGAAGAAGACTGCGCGCCACAATGGAACGAGGACGAGCGCCGTACTCTGGCTGCTTGCATCTTATGTACACAAGCATCCTGTGGTGCAGGCATTCCTCAAGCCTCCCCACCAGTCTACTCGACCAACCTGAGGCGGAGTTGTGTCCCAAGAGGCCAGTCGTCTTCTCCACATCCATTCCAAAGTTCTCCACGTCGGCCGAAACTCCCAGAGGGTCCACGGCGGCCGTGGAGGCGCCCGAGAGCGAGCGGCCCTCGTAGGGCGACAGGGGCGCGTCCGTGGGCAGAACCAGATTGATTTCCACCGCGTCCAACAGGGCGCCGACCACGAGCGCCGGCGGCGACGCCGACTTCGAATCGCCGTCGCCATCGGCCGTGGAGCGGACGCAGCGCTCGTCCTCGTCCAAGCGCTCCAGGAAGTCCGTCGCCGCTTCCAAACAGCGCAGCACAACCAAATACTGATAGTGGTCGAGGAGGAGTCGAATGGGACGGGCCTCGGCCCCTCCGCGAGGTCGAATCAGCGCGTATAAGTGAGCCTGCACTTCTTCGGCAGTGGCGGCGCCGCCATCAGTCGTCGTCGAGGACACCAGCCCCGTGGCGGAGTCGCAGCGAAAGCGCGGCGAGTCCTGTCCCCTGGGATTGCCAATGAGCCAGACGTCCACGTGCGAATCGAACAGGAAAGGCTGCGGCTTCGGATAGTAGACGGAGTTGCCCTCGAACTCCAACCAAACGGGAGACAGAGACAAGGACCAGACGTCGGCGCTGCCGGGATAGGACAAGTCCAGGCGCGCCACTTCGTCTAAATAGCAAGAACCACAATTTAGATATCGCGCACGCACGGCGATCAAGCTTGTTCTAGAGTAGACAGAGGGAAAGTGAACGCTACCGTCGACACGTGACCGGCGGCTTCTGGGCGCCTCGAAGAGGGTGGGCGACTCCGCCGCCGCCAGTTCGCAGAGGGCCGTCAGATAGTGGCAGAAGGCCTCGGTGTCCGCCGGCACTGCGCTGAACTTCCGACGAGAGCCCAGCTCCACTCCGTCGGCAAACAGCGGCCGATTCGCCAACTCTGCCACGAGAGCCTTGAGCGACTGTCTGTCTTCGGTCGTCTGTCCCAGGCCCACGAGACAGTTGGTCAAGAGGAGCGAGGCGCAGCGAGCCACCAGCCGCGTCGGCTTCCGCGTGTCCTCCGTGTGGACGTTGGAGGGACTGGGAAAGACCAGCTGAACCACAAGGGCGCACAAGAGTGTAGTAGTCTAGTCAGATACCAATTTGGTAGACTACTATATCGTACAGTAGACTCGCCTGTGGCATCAGCGCCTCGATTCTGACGTCGGAGTGAGCAACTGAGGCGACGTCCTCGACCGTCAAGTGCTGGAGGGAACAGAACACCACTTGCGCAATGACGGACCACCAAGCTACAAAGCTGAAAGGACACACCAAAGCGTCGACGACGTTCAAATACATGTAGTGGATCCAGCGCAACGTTCGAAAGTCCAAGAGAAACTTGAGCGGGTTCAGAAGGACGTGTGTGGTCGCCGGCGGCACTGAACGAGTTAGAGTGCAGAGAGAACAGTGTGAACAATGGAATAAGCAATCACGTCCGAGTCGTCGCGTTCCGCGCGGACACATGCCACAGTAGTTAGTTTGAATTTGTCGTGGCGAGACCTATTGTACCACATCTATTGGCCAAGTGGATATATGCTACAGTAGTTAGTTTGAACTTGTCGCGGTGAGACCCTCTCTACCACATCTATCGGGCAATAGATATATCCTACAGTAGTTAATTTGAACATGCCGTGGCGAGACCTCATCTACCGCATCTTTCGGGCAAGTAGAAATATGTTACAGCAGTTAGTTTGAACTTGTCGCGGCGAGACCCACTTTACTACATTTATAGGGCAAGCAGACATGTGCTACAGTTGTTAGTTTGAATTTGTCGTGGCGAGACCTACTCTATCACATCTACCTACCGGGCAAATGGTGGCAGGCGGGCGGGTAGTAGAACTCGTTGAACTCGGCGTGGAAGCAGGCGTCCGTGGAGGGAATGGAGAAGCTGTCCCTGTCGCTCTGCAGCAGCTCCCGCAGCGACTCCTTCTTCGTGGACGACTCCGAGACGCAGAATACCGTCAGGTCGTCCAGACGAACCACCCAACTCTGGCTGAGAAGCGACGGCCAGCCTTTCAGAAAGGACTCTCGGCCCGCGGAGTCTGCCACAATACAGAGACGTGAGTAGTATGTGGATTCTCACGACGACACCCATTTCGTATGTATCTCACCATAGAGGCACTTCGCTACAATAGGCACCACCTATCACAAAAACAGGTGGTAGGAACAAACCACGCCCACCTCCACGTCACGTGCATTCCCTGTAATGCAGGTACAGTACAGCAGTCACCTAGTTTGGAGGCGATCAGTCTTCTGTAGTGGTCGAGTAGAGCGGCGACGTGTTGTCGGCAGTGTGGCCGACTGTTGTATCGGACCCAGGAGCTGCGATCGCCTGCCGCCAAATGGTAGGGGTAGATGTCGAGGGCCAGCTTCACCAGCGTCACCTCCACGGCGCCTCCCTTGACGTCGAAGTTGGCCGGCATCGCTGCAAATGCGCAGACGTCGCCAAAGAACTTCCTTGACCAGACGAGAGAAGGGAAGCGACCGACGTCCGTTGGGCTGACTGTCGTCGCAGAGGTAGAGGTTGATCTTGTAGACGTAGAGGTGGAAGGAGGTCTCACGCACGTCCAGGGTCGCGAACAGCCGACTGACCGGCGCCGAGGTCGCAGTCGAACCCACCGCCGACGTCGCCTCTGCCGGCTTGGAACCCTGTCGCTGCTGGCTGGCGCTTCCGCTACTTCCCGCGGCTGCCCTCTGTCGCTTCTCGGCCTTGTTGACGATGGCCATGAGGTAGCGGTAGAAGGCGAGGGCCGAGCGCACCTGGGCCAGCGTCGCCACCCACAGAATATCCTCCAGCACCACCTGGATCCTTCCGCTGACCACAGAGCCGTCTGGAGAAGGGACAGCTGTTTTGCTATAGTCGCGAACCATTGTCAATCACTGCGACGAACACTTACAGCGCGGTTGATACGACATGAGACATGTTGATGAGAGTAGGAATAAGAACGGGCCACTCTCAGTAGTACCCAGAGTGCTCTTCTTGACGGTGAGTCGACAGTGTCCATTGTTGGTGATCAGTCTGAGTGGGGCGCCGATGGTCCTCTTCAGCTGCTCCGAGGAAGAAGCCTCGACGCGAAGCGACTCCCAGCCGATGCGCTTCCAGAGCAGCAGTTGATTGGTGGTCGTGTCCCGAAGACGCGTCCGCCTCAGGTCGTCGGCCGACTTCCATTGGGGCGTGCAACTCTCCACCGTCAGCCTTTGGAGCTGGGTGGGAAACGACACCGGTTGATAGCTGTCACACATCCACGCGCGCACCACCAAGCACCCTCACAAGTTACCATAAAAGATCCTCCAAAGACGTCCGAAGTGAAGAACACCTCCAGGGTGTTCATGTAGAGGGACATGCATTCCACGACGCGATTCGCGAAGCCGTAGGAGTTTTCGGAACTCGTTCTGCACAAAAGCGCAAGGATGTACATATGAAATACAGATGGAGGTACGTACCTTAGTCCAAAACAAATTAGGTGACGAACGTATAAGCGGAGAGGGTGTTCGCAAAGCTCGACGCTTGAGCAGCAGCTGCAGCACTCGATGTCGTGTCGCGAAGCTCGGACGTAACCGACACTTCCACGCGAATCTCATCGATGAACTGCAACAAAGGATGTCCACCTTGACCAATCGATTCAGCGGGGGACGACGACGACTACCACACGTTGCCCACCAATTGTATAGGGGCGGCTTTGAGCCTGGTCCAAGGCACTCTGACGGAGAGGCGATTGCAGACGGCCTTCCGGATGCAGAGCCATGCGGGCAGTTCCAGGGCTTCAGTGAGCACCTTTTCGTCCAGCTCGATGTTCTTCAACTCGCCCTTCCCTCTGAGAACGTCGACGCCGATCTGGTCGGCGCGCAGGTTCTTGGCGAATCTCAACCACGAGACGCGATGACTACTACAGTAGTAACTGTGAAGGCGAAAGAGAAGAATTGACAAATGCGCGCGTACTTTGACAGGTGCTTGACGATTTGATTCTTGATTATGCTGGCCATAGAGAGGAACCGGCCAGCGACCTTGAACCTACAAATATACCAGTAGAAATGGGATGATATGCAACAAGACGAGCGTGGATGAAGGGACAGTTCAACGTTCCCTCACAGAGCTACGAACTAGTAAGTCGCGCGTACGCAAATTCGACATAGCGCCAAGTGTAGTCAGCCACTGGCGGGCGTAACTATGCTAAAACCAGCTGTGGACGACGGAGCACCCCAGGGCGTTCAGGCGTCATAAACAGAGGCCGGCCCACGCGGATGGAGGAAGGAAAGCAAGCCGATATCAGCGGAAGAGGGAACTGATACCCCCACCTAATACCCACTGATGCGTCCTCCTCTCCAGTCGAGAGGCACATCAGCCGAGGCGAGCCACCGGAAGACCAACCAACCAAGGTGGGGGTGGAATGGAAGCAAGCGGAAGGCAGGCAAAAGAGACAGATGCTACGCTCTCTTCTTTCCGTACTCCTCCCGATTCAATCGCCTACTCGCTATCTCACGCCTCAGGAAAGAGGAAGCACGATGAAGGTCCGAAGTATGTAGGAAGCTACCTAAACAAATGGCACCCCGACAAAGGATAACGCTGACACTAGCGTTAGAAGCTGGTATATACCGCGAATCAAGACTACTAGCCCTTCCAAGAACAGGTCGCCAAAAACAGCCTTGGCGATCTCAAGAGTGGCGCGCAAACGAAGTCAAACGAGAGCAGACAGCTTCCACCTCAGAGGATCAATTGTAGCACTGTAACATCACTTTCTGGCCACAAGAACAGTTTATTACTCCCTTCAATCTTCCTCCAATCGGGTGAAGGCATCACCATAGACAAATGACTGACACGGATCGACTGTTGAAGAATGGACCACACCGTATTCTCGCACGCGAGAGACATCACGACAGAGGAATCGTTCACAAAACTTTGGGCACCGTTCGGAACTACCGTATCCAACATAGCTCACAAGCAACGCAATAGCTTGCGCAGAACAGAGAGAGAGCTCGAAAATGCCGCACGGCGAAAAGAGGCAGACGAACGAAAGAGTTAAAAGACGAATATTATCCAACAAATGGAGGAATTATTTTGTCGTCGAAAGAGTCGACGCGTGAGGGGTCGTCACAGTGGAACGGAGATTGGCAGACGGAGGACAGGAATCATCGTCGCCTTATGAACGCTTATGCCACCTATGGTACCTACCTAACAACGACCACGGAGCACGGTAGAATTCTCATAGCGTCTCACCGTTTTACGTAGGTTGGCCGAACGGACTAGTTCAAATCGGCGACTGAAGAACCGGCGCATTGTACCGAGAGAAAACACAGCTAATACAGGGGCAGGGAGAATCAGTCTGCAGCTCGTAGAAATCGCCAGATAACATTGTACCAACTTTCAGTGCAGCAGCAACTACAGTGCGGGGAAGCACCGAGAGAGAGATTACTCAGCGGAGGTTCGTGCTTCCGCCGCCGTCGGCGCTGTCGCCGGCATCTGAGGCTCGGAGGACTCCTCTTCGATGAGCGGCGCTTCCTGCTTCCTCCCCTTCCCTTTGGGTCGGAGCGAGGACGACGCGGTCGTCGACAGCTGCAGCAGTTTGGGCGCCGACGAAGACGTCTTCAGCGACTTCAGCAGGTGAAGCTGCGCAACAACAGTGGATATTCATTCCAGTAGTGACTAAGACTCAGGTCGACCACTTCCTCCCTACCCGATCATTGGTCGTTGTCGTCGCAGGGTCAAGCTGTCCGGCGACGGCGGAAGACGGCGGCTTCTCCTGGACGCCGCAGCAAGTGGCGGCCAAGTCGCAGGTGGCGTCCGGCGGGCAGCTCATGAAGCACTCCTTGGCGCCTGGGCCGTCTGAGCCGTCCGCCCTCGACGTCGTCATCTGAGAAACAGACAGAGGCGATCGTGAGAAGAATGCTTCTGTCTCACTCTTCTTCCCTTGTTCCAAATCGAGCTAGAGCGCAGCCGACCTCGACGAACTCAGGTTGAATGGTGGTGGAGTGTATCTCCTGCTCGTGGAAGAAGGCCTTGATGCGCTCGGCGGCGGCCACGTAGTCGGGAAGGCTGCGGAAGCGAATGTGCGCCGTGGCGATCACTTTGGCCCCAGCCAGACGCCACACGTGGAACTCGTGCACGGCCAGGATGCCGTCCAGCTGTGGAAATGGGGACGTGCTTCTTTCTACGCCAGTAGACGCAAGCGTCGCAAAGTGCCAAGTCAACCTGAAGAAGCTTCGCCTTCATGCTGGCCACGTTCATGTATTTGGGAGCCGTTTGTAGCAGAATCAAGGCGCTCTCCTTGACTGAAACAACACACTAGCACACCATCAGACTGTCGGTGTGGAACGAGTCCAAAGAGGCGCGATCCACTCACGCAATGGCAGTGTCGTGGCGCAGATGATGGTGACCATGAATAGGCTGAATGGAAACGCCACGACACTGACTGAATTTCCTCTGAGATGAAGACACAGATGGAGCCCTCCTCTCCCACCTGAGGCTGGGGTCCAGATACTGTCGGAGGAAGTCGCTCTCGACCTTCCAGCAGACGAGGGCGTTGATGCAGACGATGACGGAGCCCAAGGCGTCGCCCAGAATGTGTAGGAAGACGCCGTGCATATTCAGTTGGCCCGTGCCGCCGCCAGCTGAGAGGAGACACGACGAGGATGGTTCGAAGTCACAGTAGACAATCAACTTCCACAAGTCTCCCAGACCTTTCTTCTTCGGCTGGCCCCTCTTCTGTTTGACGGCCGCAGGAGTGCCATTGGGTTGTAGTGCTCTTTCGTCCTCGGCTTCCGCTTGCTTCCTCTCCCCTCCAGTGGCGGCCAACTCCTCGGCGCCATCTTCTTCTTCGAGGTCGACGTCGCCGCCGCCTTCCTCCTCGTTCTGTTGACTGAGCCGATTCATGGCGACCACCGTGTGGGACTCGGCCACGTAATGGGTCTGGTCCAGAGGAATGATCTCCTCGTCCTCCCCGTCCATCGCCTTCTCATCAGCGCCGCCCTCGCCTCCCTTCTTCTTGGCGCTCCAGGCGCTGCTGCCGCCGCCGTGCGAATGGCCGTGACCGTGGCCCCCCACAGTCGCGTGACCTAAAGGGGCTAACAACTTGCATACAGATTCGGTCTTACAGCCTATGACGATTTCAAATCTTTCGATCGATCTAGTGGAGACTTGAAAATTACGCATTTGTTGAGAGAGATGAAAAGTAACTCTTTTCCATACTGTATCAGGTATCTTGTCCATAAATAAGGAAATGAATGGAGACTAAGCTCACTGTGGAACATCAGCATGCCAACGGCGTTCACGAGAAGACCGATGGCACCCACAATGAGGATTTGTAGCGGATTCTCGATGTACTCGGGCTGAAAGAGGATGCCATTCCTTCCTTGGCACTGGAACAGTGTCAATCTCTTGTGTGGTTCCGGACATTCGCGAAGCGGTTGCGACACTGCGTTCCACGATTGGTAAAGGAACTACCACGGCGCTCTCGCACAGATTTACTGCTTCAGCAGCACACGGCCCACCGAAGACATATGTAGGTACTACATGCTGTGCTGAGTTCGTGGAAATGCGAAGCGAAAGCGTGGCAATGGCAATCCGCCAGCAGCACACCTCAAGCAGTCTCTTGACGGCTTCGACGAAGATGGAGAAGCAGAGCGCCACCAGGAAGACGGCGTTCACCAGTGCACCCAGCACCTCGGCGCGCACCCATCCAAAGGTGTTCTTGTGAGAGCGCCTCTTTGACATCTGCAACAGATTTAGCAGCGTTAGTTAGCAACGCGAGCGGCACCTTTCCTCCTTTCTTTCCTATAGTGTCGAACACAGGGGTCACGCGCACCTTCATGCAGGCGAAGGCGACGCAGAGGGCGAGCACGTCGGACAGCATGTGGAAGCTGTCGGCCACGAGGGCCATGGAGTTGGTCAGGTAGCCGAACACGATCTCCACCAGGAAGTAGCCGAACGTCAGCCCCAGCATCACGCTCAGCCGACACGACTTGCCCAGACACACGCCTCCTCCTCCCGCCATTTTTGGTTCCCACCTCCAGCACGGGACAAGGAATTACACAAATACAAATACAAACAGTCCCCACGCGCCGACAAGACAAATGAAATGAGAACCGGCTTCGCGCCTAACCACGCTGCGTTCCCTTCCCTTCAGTGCTGCAATCCAGTTCCTGATGCAACAGTCCGACTACTCCATTATTGGCGTCTGATGTGAAGACGATGAAATGCTCTCGATCTTCTTTGTTACCCTGTCATTCAGCAAAGAGAAACTAAAGAGTGGCGACCTACAGTAATTGGTGGGTATAGTAACAAGCCAAAATTTGGCGATCATATCTATCGCTCCGCGCTACGGTGGTACCTCTTTTGGGTTCACAGAGGCGACTATAACAATGATTACTGTAGGGGCAATAACGCCGTGCTTATACGAACGTTTTGACCACAAGTGGCATAACAAGCAGATGTGCACACCAAATTCTGACATTTGGACTAATTTTGCGAGGTTTATATTTTCACTGGACTGAGCCGGTAAGCAGGTTGCGTTGCTATTCCTAACTTAGCCCTCAAATGGACGTACGGCAGAACCAGGATTGTGTTTGGATACCGTACTTTGAGCGGCCGCGGTTTCAAAATTATGCGCGTTGCACGTCACACCACATCGCGCTGGTCCGTATAGTCTGTCGTTTAGGAGGTGGACAGCGTAGAAGAATCGGAACCCAGCGTCGGATTTTCCAGCCTTGTCTCGACGACGGACGTCGGTGATCACTCGTTGGTTGTCAATAGACACTTTGGCGTCTGAAAATGTCGCAGCTCCGCGGTCACGGGGCTGCAAGAAGTGGCGGATCGGGTTTGCAACAGAATAGCGGCAGACGTCGTCAATTCGTCGCCAACTTGGTCTCGGACAGCGAAAGTGACGACGAGCGAGACGACGATTTCCGTGTTCCCGGCCGTCCAGAGCGTACAAAGAGGAAGTCGCGTTCTACCCCTCCTCCAACCCATCGCAAGAGCCGATCCCCTTTGAACCTGTCGTCGTCTACTTCGACCTCTGACAACGATCAAGAGGACGACAGTTCCGCCGTCGCGTCGTCTTCTAGGCCGCCGAGGGCGGCGGCGGCTTCCAGCTCCACAACCAGTCGAAACAGGCCGGCGAGGTCGACGGTTTCTTCGCGGATTCCATTTTTCAACGCGGCTGCTGCTATGCCAGTCCCACGGCAAGCGCGGGCGACACGCCGTCGCCGGTTGCGGACGGAACGAAGCGACAGCGACACGACTGGAGGTGACCCTTACATTATAGCTTCATTCAATTTCTACCGTAGTAGACCGTGTCAACCGTGTCTCAATTCCAGCAGTTGCCGGTTCGCCTCAAGAGAACTTGATTGATCTAGACGGTTCAACAGATGACAACCAGCAAGCGGCTGCCGCAGCCGGAGGAACTGTGTCTTCACCAGATATGATCGATTTCGATTGGGCCGCTTGGGAATCGGATCCCGACGACAACGACGAAGGTGAGTGGTTGGCTATGTACCGGGTGTCCCATAAATCCAGGCCCTCCCTCTGCAGCCAAGTTGTAGGAAACGCTACGCCTTGAAACTTACACAAATATTGAAGTTCAATGTCGTGGGACATCTGACACCAAATTTCAGCATCATACACCAACTTGCGCGTAATTACGGGCGCAAAACCCAAAATTGATCACGGCCGCTGGCAGTCGTGGAGGAGGCCCTGCTGCAGCAGGAGGGGCTGGCTGCCTCCTCCCTTGGGGCCGGCAAACCAACTTTGTTTCGACCTTTCTCATGCGTGCTACAATTTTCGTTCAAAGACCATTCGAAAACCTAATTTGTCTTCTTCAAAGCGGTACAACTCACACCAACTTAGCAAAAGTCTAGCGAAAGTTGTGGCCGACAGAAGACGGCGAGTCTTGAGAAATTAACCAATGTTGGGTTTTGCGCCCGCAATTCCGCGCAAGTTGGTGTATGACTGAAATTTGATGTCAGATGTCCCAAGACATTGGACTTCAATCTGTGAAAGTTTCACCGCGTAGAGTTTCCTATAACTTGCTGTCCCGGTAGGTGGATTGTTCGCACCAATGCTTGCATTCAGGCCAACAATCGTCTTCTCGGTCTGTCGGTACTCAGCTTCTGCTTCCAGGAGCGGCTGGAGGAGGGGGCGGCGCCAGAAGCAACGACGGCGTCAGCAACGAGACGCTCAATTTGATCCAGCAGCTGGAGGACGACGAGAGAATGGCCAGGGAGATGCAGGCGAGGATAAAGCCGTGCTGTGGCGCGTGTAGAGGTCGGCCATCGCCGTTACAGGCGCAGCTCGATCGAGAAGAGCGAGAGGAGCAGGCGCAACGTAGGGGCGCGCTGCTGGCGGCAGTGCACGCGGTCGCCGACGCCTCCACGCCTCAGGCCTCGCGGAGAACCGCTTCTCGGTCTCGGGCTCGCCGGCGTCACGCTTCTTCCGATTCAGACTCGACGTCGCCGCGTTTGCCGCCTACCCATACGCCGCCGCCGCAGATGGCGACGTTTCGCTTCCGTCACACCCAGCCCTTGGCGGAGAGGAACGAGTTTTTGGCCGAGCTACTGCGTCGCATCCAGGCGCAGGTTGACCTCTTGACAGGTCCTTAGCCTCGTCTTGTCTTCCTCCAAGCTCGATGGTTTAGAGCCCGGATTCGGGGCCGGAGGGACTCTCGGAAGGTCGGCTGGCCGAGTTGCTGCTCCGACAGGCACGCGGTCGTCTCGTGACACTGAATGGGCAGCCGCTTGACTCGTACGAGGTGGGTTGGCTACAGTGCCTTCTCTGCATGCTTACTGTTGTCTTCTGTTGTTCTGGTTCGTCGTTGCTGACTGAACCTTTCCTATCAGTCGCTGATCGACCTGGCCGAGCAAGTGGGCGAAGTCAAGCCGTCGCTGACGGCCAGGGAAATCGACATGCTGCCAGTGATCGACTTCAAGCCGCCCACTGCCGCCGCCGCCGCTTCCCCAAGAGCTTCGTCCAGCGGCGCCGTCGACGAGGCCTTCGCCTGCACCGTCTGCATGAGCGACTTCGAGCTGGATGAGAAACTGCGCCTTCTGCCCTGCAGCCACAAGTTCCATCGCCAGTGCATCGACCAGTGGCTCAAAGTGGGTCCTGCCGGAGTTTCGAGGGTCGCCGCTTCTCGTTGAATCATACGCGCGACCGCTGTTCAGCAAAACGCCTCTTGCCCCATTTGCCGTCACAACACCAAAGAAGGAATCCAGCAATCTTCGTAGACTGCCAGCGTCTTCCATTCCAAGACTCGATGGTTCCCAGTGGTGTCAGGTGACCTGAAGTGCCTGCAGTATTCTCTAGGTTTGTTCGCGATCTCCCGCCTTCCTTCAAAACGTTGTGCCGCGCGCGCCGCACTTTCGAGTTTGTGTGCTCAATTGTCGTTCGATGCCGTTTCTTTACGCTAAATCGGTAGCTATTTCGTAGGTATTGTAGCGTGGAATGGGTGTTCGTGCAGTTGATATGACGTTACATCACAGCTCCAGAGTGCGCACGCGGTCAGACGGCGCGCCGTCCACATTTGAATCCGAGGCGGGATCATTAGCGGCCTTTTTGGTCAGTCGCCTGTACGTTTTCTCCAGACGGCTGAGGAAGATGTCGATTTCTTCCGTCGTCATTCCTGGAGAGAACTTGATGTTACTGCGATCACGGACACCTCAGACGCAACAAGCATTCAGGAGCGTTTCACTCGCCTATGGCGCAGGCGACGTTCAAGTAGGAGCAGGGGTAGCTGTCGCAGTGCGCGCCCCAGCCGACGAAGTCGACGCCCTCTATGGATTTGGCGTCCTTGTTGCAGATCACTCTGAAAAAGAGCACGAGACGGGTGTCTATGGCGCTCCAAGGTGTACTATTGTGACAAAGACTTACAAATGTGCTATAAAAGACGCGGCTGTAGCCCCCACGTCGTGTTTGCTATTTGGAATTTGGTACATCTAATTTCGCACCCACATTGCACAAGCATTCTGCAGTGACCCACCTAGATCCCGAGCATCGGTTGGCGAACAGAGCCGATCCCAACTGCGTGACGGCGCGCGGGTCGCCTCCCACAGCGATTTCGAACGACGACAGCGACATCGCTGAACAACGCGTAGATGCGCCTGTGTTACCCGGCATCAGCAACGTATGACCTAAGTACGGTAGCAAAGCGCAGCGCGTACTGTACCTAGCGAGATGGGGTTGGAGCCGGTGTCGAGCAGGCGCTCTCCCAGGGAGTCGGCCAACGCTTTGAGTTTCTCGCGCAGCTCAGCGAAATTGTGCTTCCGTTGACTGAGCAGACGCGAATATCCTGCGGAACCCAGGTAGAGCAGCGTCGTCAGAGTGTCCATTGAAGGCGCCCCAGACGCTCGGCCTAACAGTGCCAACGTTGTACATGGTTGATACATAGTCTTGTCACACTACGGTAACAAAAACAACAAACCAACCCGGGTACATTTTGGCCACCGCTTCAACGGCCGCCTTGTCGAAGCCGGCGACGATCGCCCCTCCGACGGGCACCATAAAGTTCTTGTCCGTCGACTGGACAAAGAGATCGACGCGACCGGCTTTCGCACCCTGAAAAGTGTTATGTTTTGCCTCTGTGTTGCACAGGCTTAAATACAACCTTTAGTCCGAGACTAGATATGTATGTAGGCAGGGCGTAAGTGTAGAAGCGCAGAAGCAGAAGTGTCGGATCCGTGCAAGCGCGGCGCGCAAACCTAGCGAGCAGACAGAACGAGGAATGGCAACAGAATGTATCATCAGACTAGCTCTGTCTGTCTGGGGTGTGTCGATGACACATCATTTCCCCCCTCCTTTCCGGAAGTCGGTAGCCTCAAAGCGGTCAGGCTTCTTCCGGGCCCTTCCAGAACGGCGCGGCATGGGTGGAGTGGGCGGTCTGTAGCCCAGGTGGGTGACCAGAGGTGGCGGCTCTGGTTGCTCCATGTGAGCAGGCACAGTAGTGACGGACTCAGGCGGAAACGCTCGTCGCAGCTTCCTGGCATTCCAGACCTGTCCGTCAGACAGCTTGTATGTCCAGTTCCCAAGAACTTCAGTGATACGCATGGGCTTCGACCACGGCGATTGACCTTTCAGCACTTGGGGTCGTCTGAAGCGAACGGTGTCGTTGACCTTGTAGGGACCACTGTTCTTCGGCACAGCAGGGGTGTCGTCGTCGTGACGCTCGTGCAGCGCTGATGCAGTGTTGACGACTGCAGTGACTTCTTCCAAACCGTTGCGTCGTGGCTGGAACGGCAGGCGCATGGCACGACCCAAGAACAACTCTGTGTAGGATAATTGGCCATCCTACATGGTATGCATTCGTTTGCTGTTGTTTCCGTCCGCTG
>JASAMZ010003353.1:0-19054 GCA_030248115.1 Linhomoeus sp. GSCO2_2
ACAGATGGAAATGAACTGATCCTCTATTTTGAAATTCTACCCTTGCATGATAATCATCAACTGTTCCAAGAATCTTCGACTTTTGAATGAATTTCAACAATTCTCTGAATCTCTTGTCGGCATACAAGGCAGCAATCACTGGGTCACTCTTCACACCTTGTGCCATGTTGACAAAGTCGTCTCCCAGGTCATCTCTCAGCAAAGCTTCTAGTTCAGGCCACTGCAAGTCTGCACACGACAATGTGATGAACAGGTCAGGAGGTCCAATGCACTTCATCTTTGCCAGCAAATCCCAGAGCTTGTCTTTCCAGTATGAGCTAGTTCCTCTTTGCTGCTTGGTGAACATCAATGAATTTGTGACTAGATCTGGATTCTGTGTCAAGTTCTGAATGTCTCCAATAGTGATGGGTACAGTTCTTTCAGCTCCTTGTTTTGTAGTCTTTCGGAGATTCGACACATAAAAGCTGACTAGTTTTTTCAAGACTTGTCTTTCATATCGGTTAGTAGCAGTGACTAGATAAGGAATATCACAGCGAAATCTATTGTCTTCATGGAGAATCCTGTTCTGAAGATACTGCAGCAAACTCAACCTCTCTTCCCTCTCAGCATCAAAGTCATTTCTGCCATAGGGAAACAGCCATGGGAAAGCCAAACACTCTGCAAACTTCCTGTCAGCAAAGCTCAGGGGATTACCTTCTGATCTGGGGAAATCAATTTTCACTCCACCTCTTTTCAGATACTCATCAACCCTTGTTCTTGGACTTTCATAATCGATTGGAACGGCACCAGTTTCAGCAATTTCATCCAAAACTGCATCAATGATTTGTTCAGAGGTTTTGAGTGCTTCAACATCAATCTCACAGTCTCTGTACAGCCAGTTGTTCCTCTTCAGCCATGTCAAGCCAGCAACGATTACCATCGGTCTGATATACTGCTGGGTCTTTCCCGATATGCATACAATGCCAGATCGTTCGATTTCTGGTGGCAATATTTTCAGTGTTTCTTCAGGATCGCAAGGAAAATGAATGGCAAGACCATCTTGGGCGAATTGACCTTCTCCTGGCAGCTTTAGCAGAGTCATGTAGGTCTGAACTTGACAAACAAATCTTTTCTCAACAAAATTCAATAGTTTCAATGAGTTTGGCACCTTATCAAGTCTAAGGTTATTGCACCAACTCTTCGCTGGCATCTCATTATATCTAATTCTTCTCTCACAGCTGTAGCAGAGTCTGTCATTTTCATTCAGCATCAACCTTTCAGTCATTTCATTCTCTTCAGTCAAATTGTATGAGCTTTCAAACCACAACATCCTTAAGCAGCTCATGCACACACTATTCAACTTGCCAGAGATGGCGCTTTCGTACTCCAGTGCAACGTTGTCCAATTGAGGATTCCTTTTCTTCTTAGTTCTGCACACTCTCATGCGTCTGGCTTTGAGAACATTTTCTACTTCTGTGTCTTCATTTGTCTGCTGGGATCGCAGTTTTGTCACTCTGTTCAGTGTATTCTGTTTCTCTTTCTCTTTTTGCTCTTCAAACAGCTGGGATCGAAGTCGTTTCACTCTATTCAGTGTGTCTTGCTTTTCCTTCTTCTTTCGTTCTTCAGATTGCTGGGATCGAAGCCGCTTCATTCTGTCAAGCTTGTCTTGCTTTTCCTTCTCTTTTCGCTCTTCATTCTGCTGGGATCGAAGCTGTTTCACTCGTGTCAGTGTGTCCTGTTTCTCCTTCTTTTTTCTCTCTTCAGACTGCTGGGATCGAAGCTGTGTCACTCGTTTCAGCGTGTTGTGCTTCTCCTTCTCTTTTTGCTCTTCATTCTGCTGGGAGCGAAGCTGTTTCATTCGTTTCAGTGTGTCCTGTTTCTCCCTCTCTTTTCGCTCTTCAGTCTGCTGGGATCGAAGCTGTTTCACTCGTTTCAGTGTGTCCTGTTTCTCCTTTTCTTTTTGCTCTTCAGTCTGCTGGGATCGAAGCTGCTTCACTCGTTTCAGTGTGTCCTGTTTCTCCTTCTCTTTAAGCTCTTCAGTCTGATGGGATCTAAGCTGTTTCACTCGTTTCAGTGTGTCTTGTTTCTCCTTCTCTTTTCGCTCTTCAGTCTGCTGGGATCGAAGCTGCTTGACTCGTTTCAGTGTGTCCTGTTTCTCCTTCTCTTTTTGCTCTTCAGTCTGCTGGGATCGAAGCCGCTTCATTCTGTCAAGCTTGTCTTGCTTTTCCTTCTCTTTTCGCTCTTCATTCTGCTGGGATCGAAGCTGTTTCACTCGTTTCAGTGTGTTCTGTTTCTCTTTTTCTACCATTTCAGTCGTTTGCCTGCTCCTTTGTCTTTGTTTGCGTTCTCTAGCTAATCGTCTGCTTTTCTCCACTTCTGTCTCCACAGGAACCATCTGCACGTCTCCATCATTGCTGCAAACCTCTCCTTGCACTTCTGTGGCTTTCAAACTGCTATCGTTGAACTTCCTCAGCAAAATGAGCACGACACCTCTCAGCGGACATTTCTCCCCCACTTCAAAATTTGCCAGCAACTCGCAGCAATCCTGCAAACTTCTCTTGAAAGGCGCTTCATCTCTCATGTCATTCAGAATGTAGCACACTCCCTCTTTCACTTCAGCCACTGTCACAAAGTGATTGCTGTGCTCTCTGATCAAGCCGACTGGTCTGAACGTGCTATTCCCAAGTCTCACCATGTCTGGCAGCTTCAAATTTTTCACGTGGTGGCCAATCATGTTGGTCTCCAAGAAGAGGTAGTTTCCACTGTCGATCGATTGCACTTGTTTGTACTCAGTGCACGTCTCACATCTTTCCTGTGCAAACTGCATAAAGCTGTCGTTCACATAGTCTTGCAACTGTTTCGCAGCATCACTGTCCTCGTCTGCAGTATTCACCATCAGCTTGCCAATGGTCTGTTCAGTTTCGTGACCATTTTGACACTGGGTCGAGATCTTCAAGCCGAGCAATTCTTTCTCATAGTCGCTGGTCATCAAAGCGTCGGGCAACGAGTTCACAGTGGCCAACAGCGTTCCCTTTCTTTTCTCGGGTCCTCCGAAGTCGTCAGGGTACAATTCAAAGGCCTTGTCCCAGGTACCATCAATGAAATAGCTGACGTTCAGTCTCGCTCCCATTCTGAGTCTCTCAATCTGCCGCTCAGTCATACCTTTCTTGATCTTGGCAGTCAGCGACTCAGTCACCCGCTTTCGTCCACTGAAGTTCTGCTTCAGAGCGTCCATGAACTCACCAGTCTGCTTGTTGTAGTCGACTTCAGGCATGACAGTCATCGTCATCAGGTCCACGAAAGAGTCGATCGCGCACGAATTCATGTTGTTGCGAGCGTCCGTTCCCATCGTGTTCAGCGTCTCATCAATGGTACTCTTCTTCTCAAATCGATTCTGGTTGATCGACCAAGTGGGAATGAACTTCTTGCACTGCGCGTCACTGTTCTGAGTCAACTCAGCAATTTCCACGCCTCTGCCAAACACATTTACACACGAGAAGCTCTGACCAAGATCGATCGATCGTCGCGCCATTGCCTTGCCGTTTGGCAGGGATTCAATTCTGTGCGTCAGTGCTTTCAGATGCGTCTTACTCTTTCAGACCTTCCCACAAATCAGTGCGACTGCTGTGCGTCACCCCTTCAGTAGAATACACCCCTTTCTGTTGATTCTTCCCCTTTTCACACAAGTTCTCAACCTTTTCTGAGACAAATATGGCAGCTGTCGACGAGCACAAGGGCATCTGAAAACGGGGAAAGCGGGCCTGTTTTCACACACTTAGCAAAGTAATGGATTACAAACAAGCTTTGTGTAAAAACTCTGGCACCACGTTGGCATCAGTGTAAACTTGAGAGCGTGTGCGCGATAATGTGCACTGGATAGTGAAGTGCCGCTAGACATTTAGTCGACAATCTGGTGGGGTATCACCGCAATTGGTCTTGGATTTGTTCGTGGTACCTGATCCACATATGGATCAGAAGATTCGCCGCAGGCACACTTTGCGCTTATAATTGTGGTGACTGATCCATAAATGGATCAGAGAAATTCGCCGCAGGCACACAGTGCAATAAAAGCGTCTAAATGAGACGACGCGCTATTGAAAAGGGTATAAATGGGACGACGCCCTATTGTAAAGGGCATAAATGGGACGACGCCCTATTCTTTTGGGCTTGGGGCCTGAAATTGTCGAAGTTTGTTAATTTTAACAATACCCTTGAAAATATCCCTAACTTCGTTAATTATAAAATTTGAAACTATATGCTAAATACTTGGCAGACTATGCTGGATACATCCGTGCAAAAAACTTTTTAAATTTAAGCTGTTTGAAATTGTCGAGCTTTGGAAATTTTAACAAAACCCTTGAAAAAATCCCAAATT
Organism: Linhomoeus sp. GSCO2_2; assembly: GCA_030248115.1. NCBI lineage: Eukaryota > Metazoa > Nematoda > Chromadorea > Monhysterida > Linhomoeidae > Linhomoeus > Linhomoeus sp. GSCO2_2. Next base: position 4,355 of record JASAMZ010003353.1, read on the forward strand.
TCGTTAATTATAAAATCGGAAACTATTTGCTAAATACTTGGCAGACTATGCTCGATACATCCGTGCAAACAAGTTTTCAAATTTAAGCTGTTTGAACTGGTTGAAATTTGGGAATTATAACAAAACCCTTGAAAATATCCCTAATTTCGTGAATTACAAAATCTGAAACTATTTGCTAAATACTTGGCAGACTATGCTCGATACATCCGTGCAAAGAAAATTTGAAATTTAAGCCGTTTGAAATTGTCAAAATTTGGGAATTTTAACAAAATCCTTAAAAATATCCTTAATTTCATTAATTATATTCGCTGAATCTATTTGATAAATACTTGGCAGACTATGCTCGATACATCGGTGCAAAGAAGTTTTGAAATTTAAGCTGTTTGAATTTGTCGAAATTTGGGAATTTTGACAAAAACCTTGAAAATATTCCTAATTTCGTTAATTATAAAATTTAAAACTATTTGCTAAATACTTGGCAGACTATGCTCGATACATCCGTGCAAAGAAAATTTGAAATTTAAGCCGTTTGAAATTGTCAAAATTTGGGAATTTTAACAAAATCCTTGAAAATATCCTTAATTTCATTAATTATATTCGCTGAATCTATTTGATAAATACTTGGCAGACTATGCTCGATACATCGGTGCAAAGAAGTTTTGAAATTTAAGCTGTTTGAATTTGTCGAAATTTGGGAATTTTGACAAAAACCTTGAAAATATCCCTAATTTCGTGAATTCCAAAATCCGAAACTATGTCACAAATTCATCGCGTCTTATGCCCTTTCCATTTCAGCAAAAACTTTGCCGATACGACTTGTAAATAAAAGTGTCATTTTTGACATTTTCATATTTTAATTGTAAATATCTCAAAATAGCGAAATTAGCAACAGAAACGGACAACGGCACGTTACTCAGCGCATTCGACTCCATCGGGTGGCACTAACCGTCGTGTTTAGTTGTTTGACACAGACAGACAGACACACACACACACACACACACACGAACAGACATTAGCGTCCGTATATATACTCGCCGCCCTGGGGGGCGGCGAAAATATACATACTTAGTAGATAGAAATTAGTTTCGTACATAGCTCAGCTCACCGCCTGCCCAGTACACTCCGTGCACCTGCACAATGGAACCACTACACAAAGGTTGTACGCCCAGCTGACCCAAACGATGGGGTTCTAACAGCTAGGTGACCACCAGATGTGCAGTAGAGCCAAACACACCAGACGCAGTTCTGCAGTGGGGTACCCTTGAGATCTGAACCTCTGAACCAAGTTCAGAGCTGCAGACCTCTGATACCACCACGACAACCACAGCCAGTGGGCAAGTGCACTTAGCATACACTCAATGCGTTGTTTGCGTAATTGGTCCAGCAGGGTCTCAGTCATCTAGACTGAGGGCAAATCCCTGCCGTCCCGAGGTATTCCCAAAACGAAAGCTCGCGCATTGATCACACCACACAACAGCAAGAACCTCAAGCTGACCCAATCGATGGGGTTCTGACAGCAAGAGGACCACTTGAAGTGCAGTTTGAGCAAACCGTGAGCGAAGCAGCTCTGCACCAGCGCCCCATTGGTCCGAACGACGAACCTCCAAGGCTACCAGGACAACTGCCACGCCCACAGGCAAGCAACCGCAAGGTGCATTACCTCGTAGCCTTCCTTCTCTGAGTGACTGCACATGCACAGTATGTGAGCATGCTTGAAGCCAGTATACATATACTTGACTAATCATATTCTTGAGAATGTCTGGCTTCAAGACACGCCCAGACTGTGCATGCACAGTGTCAAGAAGAAAAGCTACAGTGATCTCCGATCACCTCCCTCCACTAGGCTACTTGCTTCCCTTGTATCAAGGGCGTAGTCAGCACGTCAAGCTGCAAAACATGTTCTCTCCACATTGAGAAGAAAACCTTTGCCAATACGCAGCTTGTAGATGTTGCTTTTCACACTTCCAAACTGTCTCTTGCAAATCACTCAGCATAGGCAAAATTTACAATGTTAAATTGTCGTGCTGACCCAGCAAATAGCCGTTAAGAGGAAGGGTTCAAGAGAACACTTGGGCGGACAGAGCAGCAGCTTCGACGAAGTCATTATGTGCATCCCAGGCCAGACGCCTGACCCAGGAAGGGGCTCTCTGGAGTTCGTCGAGCTTTTGCCTGCATTTAGATAGCAATTTTAGCGAATCCACACACCATTTTCAAATATTGGGTTTAAAAAACAAACAGGCGGTGCTACGACGAACGAACCACAGCCCCTGACTTCGACAGCGGACGAACCGTAAAGCTCCAGCTCTGTCCACTTACTTACGTGCTTTTCGGGGCGAGGGCCATGTGGGAGCGTTCCCCAACGTGTTCTCCCTCTTCAACCCCTGTGCATCGCTCGCTTCTAGGTGGCGATCTTACGTATCCACCTTGTGATGCGTTCCTACCATAGTCTAAACTATGAGGCACAGGGAGCAGCTCGTGAATTCGAGCGAGGCCCAAGCGTCCAAAGAAGGACGCTTGTTTAACCAGAATTCAGTGTAGATTGTCGATATTAGTAAGCACAAACATTTGCAGTCGAATTGCTTTAATAAACAATTTTGTTATAATTTTTGGCCTCGCTTTATGCCTCATAGCTTGAACTACATTGCCATGTCTACAGCAGTCGAACAATCGTTCGTCAAGCAAGCACTGTGCATCGTCCAACTGCATTATTCGACCAACAATTCAAGCCTCAACTGCTGTCTTGCGTCCGCCCTACTCCCTACTCTCACGCGCGCGTTAGGAAACTAATATTTTGACCCTGCTCTGGCGTGATTGAGTTGGTATGATGATGTTACGCAGCCGAAAACCCACAATTTTCGCGTGAAAACCACGCTTTTGCGCAACAAAACGTAGTATTTCTCGCGAAAATTAGAACTTCCGACTGCGGCACTATTTATGCACTAAGGAGTTGTGTATTGCACCGTATACTCACCCACAGACAGCGGCGAGAACTGGTCGAACGGCCAACCGAACGAAAGAACAAAGCTGACTAACGACTTTCTTGCGTACACTTGCGAAACTAGATGCGAGCTGGGTGAAAATGAGCCTCGGCGGCGCGCGATGCAGCGATAGAGAAAGGCTGCTACTGTGTGATGCACCAAGCACATTAGTGCGCGCGCGCACCAAGCCGTACCAAACAGCGATAGAGAAGGCATCGAGCGCCGCCGCTGCCAGGCGCAAGCACACTACTCCCCCCCCCCCCCCCCAACGGCTGTTAGGAAACGACTGCCACGTGCGACTATTCTACAACGACGACGAAGTGTTCCATAGTGGGCTTTTCATACGGCATTGTAAGTGGGCTCTAGCGAATATTTCTGAGGTACACAACTTGAAGATGCAGAACACAGAATGCAAGAGTTCAACGCAGTTAGAGCTGTTCGCCAGACATCGCGGTTTAGTGCAACACTCGTGAAAACTGTTTGAAATGTACCGCGTAAGATTTGTCACTCAGTGCTAATGTAATGCTGAACAGACAGCAAATTTGTGAAACGGCGAGCAGTTCGAAATCCTTGCTTACAATTCTGGATAAACCCAGCCCAATTTTGGCATTTCGAAGTGAAATTTCAGGTTACTGTAGCGCGCGAATTTCAAAAGTTTGTCGATTTGTTACTATTGAACCCACAACTCCATATGGTGAGCTCTTAAACAACGTCGAGCTCATCGATCTGCGACTCACGAATGCTGAGAAATGACCATGCCAAAATCTAAAGTGTCTGACGCATTTTGGTTACTGTAGCACTATGTTTAAACTTTTGAAACTTGTTGTTGTTAGATTCGTGCTCAGGAGCTCGAGCGCTTCACTTTGATATGCAATTTGACTAGGGTTCGATCAACTTTTGACTTGAAATGGACCCCACTCTGGGATACTGTAGCGCACGAATTTGAAAACTTATTTTCGTTTCGACCACTTAGAAGACTGGAGGAGTACGCGGGCTACCCGACGATGTGTCGAAGTCTACTGAGCGACGTCTGACAAGCGAGTTTTTAAGCCCGAAGCAAGCCTGTCGTTTCCAGTTTGTGACGCGTTTTGGTTACTGTAGCTCTCTGTTTAAACTTTTGAAACTTTTTGTTGTCGGATTCGTGCTCAGGAGCTCGAGCGCTTCACTTTGATATGCGATTTGACTAGGTCCGCTCAACTTTTGTCTTGAAATGGACCCCACTTTGCGATACTGTAGCGCTCGAATTTGAAAATTAATTTTAATTTCGACCACTTAGAAGGCTCGAGGAGTCCGCGGGCTACCCGCCCATGTCCCAAACTCCTTCCTACGAAGTCAGACGAGCGAGTTATTAAGCCCGAAGCGAGCGTGACGTACGCACGTACGTACGTACGTACGCACGTACGTACGCACGTACGTACGCACGCCGAGCTCTTGATAGGGTTCGCCCGGCTGAGGCCGGGCGAAAAAATGGCAAAAATTTCGCCTGCGGCGCTTGAAAATAGCAAAATTTTCGCCTGCGGCGCTATATTTTGGACGTTTTTGACCAAAATTAAGCGATTTTTGGCACTTTTTGGCCTATTTTTGCAAAATTTTCTTATTTTTGGTACTTTTTTGGCAAAATTTTTAGGTCATTTGACCCCCCCCCCCCCCTCCAGGGGCCTCAGACCCCCCCCCCCCCCTGAGGGGTCCTATACCCCCCCCCCCCCCTGAGGGGTCCTATACCCCCCCCCCCCCCGACCCCCCCCCCCCCCCCTGGCCGGTTGGCGCTTACACGTATCGCAAAGACGATTCTCTCGAAGGCATTGGCGTATTTCACGTTCTCTCCACTCAGAGACTCTCGAAAGAGTCTGGCCACCATATCGACGTCATTGCCCGCGCCGCCGCAGCCCCAAGCCCCCAAGACCAGTGCCTTCGGTCGCGTTCCATGGCCACAGACAACACATTCTCCACTCGGCGTCGCATCATCTCCTCGATGGTTGTTGGGGCATTCGGACAGGCGCTCCGTCGAATCCCTCTGGCATTCACTGTCGGCGTCGTGAGGAAGTTGACCTTGCAAGGACAGTGGACACAGTGTATTGCTTGTCGCAGACCTACTGTATCCCCCTTGCCCTATGCATACGTGTAAGCGCCAACCGGCCAGGGGGAGGGGGGGGGGGGGGGGGGGGGGGGGGGGGGGGGGTATAGGATCCCTCAGTCACAAATTTCACAAATTGGTCTAGCAAGAATGCTGAGTGATGGCTTAATTAGCAGATGTCTAAACAGGGCAATCAATCTTCCATGGAAGGTTCAAGTCGCATACCACACCGCAGAGCCTTCTTGGCTTAAGCTCTGCAACTACACTAAATTTCTGAAACAACTAACAATTAGTGAACTGATAACTACAATAAATACGGACTGTAATTGCGACACTAATTACAGGCATCCTGTCCTAGGTCACGTTATCACAGGTGACTTGACCATAATTAAGAACTCCAACCTCCAGAGATACTTCGACTTGGGCACCAAATACCGAACAAACACACACGAAAGTCCTGAAACTATCTGTGTGTCCATCCTCACCGAAATTAAACCATATTTGGAGGAACTAGTTAAGCTCAAAATTATCCAAACGAACGAATATCCCACAATGATCAATCACATAAAACAGAAAATTGCGCAAGCTTTGAAGCGACAACTACCTAACTAGCCACAATGTTAAGATGACCCACCAAGAATATACCGCCCTAAAAGAACTCCACAAAACATACATTGTGTGTCCAACAGACAAGGTTGGTGGTAACTATACTATTGTCTGTAAGCAGAATTATCTCAAAGAACTTGCAAAAGAAAGTGGCGTTCAAATTAATACCAATAATGTAATATTGGCCGGAAATGACAATTATCGTGTCACAGACGCGCCAAAAACTACACTCGCATCACTCCAGAAGCAACTTTGCGAACGCTTTAACCTTAACACAAATTCTGACCAACTAACCAATAATTTTCGCTACTTGCAAAATGCATAAAAATCCTCCAGCATTACGATACATAGTATCAGCCAAAAACTCCACCATCAAACCCCTAGAAAAATACTGCAGTGAAATCCTCACCTTTTACAAAACCCATTCTATGAACTATTGTAATGCACCTAAAGCTAATACAGGCAACAATTTATACATTTCCATTAGCTCTTGATACGAAGTCATCCACAAAGTCAAGCAGTTACGCCGAATTGACCAGATATTTACAGGCGATTTCTCAGCCCTGTATCCATCGCTAAGTTTTGCCACAGTCATAAATGGAGTAGGCAATATCATTAACCAATGTCATAGAAAAGCCAAATGTGACTACATCAACGCTAAGAATAACTCCATTAAGTACACCAGTACAAGCAGCAACAGCCCAAACACTCTCCACCAGAAGGACATTGTACAACTCTGTAAAGATATCCTTGAAAACTCATTCATGACGTTTGCAGGCGTAAATTTTAAACAAATATAAGGCACACCAATGGGTTCAAGCGCAAGCTGTGTGTTAGCAGACCTGGCTCTTAGCTGGTATGAATACAAATGGTTCAGCGCTCATCCTTTAACACCTAATCAAGCAATGGCCAGATATGTAGACGACGTCATAACATGCAACACACAAGATACCGTACTGTTGTGCCAGAACATGTACCCAAACGAGCTTACCCTTAACGATACTTCAGTTACTCCCAAGTTGTCCCACTACCTCGACCTAACAATTACTGTCAATACGAACAGTACTACTACTATAAACATATATAACAAGACAGATGACTACAACTTTCACATCAATAGGTTCTTTAAAGACACAAGCAACATTCCCTATGATTTGCCGTACAGAGTCCTGGAAGGGCAAATTTTGAGATTTCTTAGGCTAACGAACAATCCAGATAATCCATGGAATAGAATACGCCAAATTACGGAAATCTATACTAATAACAAATTCTGTAAAGCAAAAATTGTCAAAAGCATTTTAAAAATCTTCCACAATTACGAAAATCAAGCCCGAAGTATTATACCTAATTACAGCAAGAAAGAAGTCGTGCGTCGGATTAATCGCTTAATATAATCCTAAACAACTGGTTTTATATGTACATTGCGCCTTTACCGATGTTTTCACCCTTTAATTTCACCGTGTTGTTCGTGTGCGCGCCAGCTGACAGAAGCGAAGCCATTTCAAAATTTGAATGCCACATCAGTAACCCGTTTTCATTTCTAAATATTGGAGAAAATCATGGCAGTAATGGACAACGGCGACACCGCTTCAAGCTCTCTCCAGAACCGGACTGAAGCCGACCTTACTCCAGACAACTTACCACCTATGCCAAGCAGATCGTTGACATGGTTTGAATTTTCAGTCTCGCTCACTCCAACTTTAAGTAGGCAAAGTGGCAAAATAGCCCATGATTACAAGAAACGGTACATAGCTGTAAGGGTTGGGAGTTCCTGACGAGCCTCCCCAGCCTGGGTGTCGAACTTTAGAAGCAGAACACCCTGTACCGTTTCCAGAGTTCTTACGTCATACAACAAACCCCTCACACAGTTTAGGCTAGGCAAGTTAGGTTAAAGATACATCTATCTTAAGTCTACTCATATTGCGAGTACATTGGCTGGAGGCTCTCTGTACCTATGACATTTTTGACAGATGTCAATGCTTCTCTTCATAGAAAATGCGCAGGCAAAAAATCCGAATGCACGCAAGAGTTCTTCACGATGATGAGTCGCTCACTGAGTCATGTCGCGCCTAAAAAGGTTGGCTGCGCCCGGTCTTTTCGGTGCGAAGAGAAGAACTGAACAGTTCTTTGGTCTGTCTAGACGTTAGTCATTCTTGACACAACATAACGACTCATTTAACTGTGCACCTGCGAGTTCATGCACAGGGTATCGTCCCCAGCGGCTGAGGTCTGGTTCGGTCTCTTTTCAGCGATCAGAATATTGGTCCATCAATGCACGGTTTGTTCGGCTGATGCGTGTAACGCCGTGGAACTACTCGACTTCTGCGTTTGAGTGTCAGAGATGCGGCAACCATACGTTGCGTTGCAGACCTGTTGTTAGGGCGCCACTGTAGAACAAACGAATCATACGCGGACTGCTGAAGAGGTCCCGCAGAAGTTTTTGCTAAGACGAAGCACGGTTCCTGCAGATTGCACGCAATGTCTCAAACGCAGTTTCGTCGCAAGTCAGTCTTTAGGTGGCGTGTTACTGCTGTGCATATTATGCGCATATGACCACCATCTCGTGTATAGCTCAGTGGAAAATGACTTCAACGACCATTGGAAAACGACTGCTGCTTGCAATACTGCTTGTGCAGTCCTCCGGAGAAGCAGTAAGCGGATTGTGTGGTCAACAGCTCATTCCACCCAATTTGACAGAGGTGACTTCTTGCGAGGGACTCACGCCATTGATAGCCAACGGAATAAAGGCTGTGCCCAATTCGTGGCCCTGGGTTGTTCAATTGAGGACCTCTGCCAAGACGCACAAATGCACTGCCACTATTCTGAATGAAGAGTGGCTTCTCACGGCTGCTCACTGCTTTGGGCCAAGCGCTCTGGATACTGAGTAGGTGGCTCTGACTCGCAAGTTTTCCGATTTCAAGAGTAGCAATTTAGATAGACGCAGCAATATCCGCCCTTTTCTTTACAGGAACTTTGAAGTGGTAGCTGGCATTGACTTGGTGTCTCCACATGTCCCATTCATTGAAGGCTACGTCAGACGGCAGTACTCGTATCCAGACAATGTCTACATCCACCCTGAATACGACAAAGACAATCTTCACAACGACATCGCTCTAATCCAATTGAATCGAACTCTAGATGCCGAGATACTGAATAGTTTGTTACTCTAGTATATGTCAACCGCCACCCTACGCCGCACACGCACGCCTGCACCGGGACGGTGCAAGGGGCAAGCAGATAAGAGCGCAACAGAACCACACGAAGAAACCGCACCCAGAGAGCACACACACGACCAAACCCCCAACTACCACCCACCGATATAGAAACCCCGCCGCCCCCAAGCACGACCGAAGAAGAGATAGAAAGATCACCGAGACAATCTCCTCAGACCGTACAACCATGCACCTAGACGCGTACGATACTACGCAAGTAGACAGACAGCCCACAACTCCTTAAACTCTTCTAATAAAAACCCTAAACAGCAACACATCAGACCCCGCAATGCGCACAAGGTAGTACACCTCTCCAAACACGCTCTGCATCACTCCAATTGTGTACAGAATCGCAACAGTATGTGTGTATCACCGGTGCTTGGTCCAAGTGGGCAGCTTGCGTGGCAGGAGCGGGGTGGGCGGGTCCGTCTCAAGTGGGTCGTCAAAGGCCGTGCTGATGGGGTACTCGGGGTCGCTCCTCTCCGCCCGGGTTCTTGCCCGTTGCTGTGGATTCCGGGCAGTGACACCCGGTCGCAACAGCTTCTCGCCCCGGTAGCCCAGCCCTCGGCGCTGATTCGGCCAGCTGCGAGTCCAATTCGACGTCCAGCGCTACGGGGTAGGGACGGCCCTGACGTTGGGAGGTCCCCAGGCCGCTGCCCTCCCCCGCCCAGCCCTGACGCTCCAGAAGCTGTAATGAGTGTGGAAAGTTAGCTCGTGTGTGGAGGGAGAGTGGGCGTCATTACTGCTCAGCTCAGAATTATAAATACGCAGCGCTTGGTTCATTGAAAGCTGAATGGGACTGGGGGGGGGGGGGTCTCCTTCTCTCCCTCCCTCCCTCCTGTACTACCTCCCTACCCTCCTGCTCACGGCCCTTTTGCCCCCAAATCCCTACCTTAGTTTTCACTCCCTTCCTCCTCCCTCACTCGATACATCCTCGAGTATTGATCCATTTCTCCCCTGCCCCCTCCCCCCCCCCCCCCACCGCCGCCCCCCTCCCTTCCTCCCTTTCCTATATAAGTCACGCACCTTTCTGCCCAGTCCCTTGGTGTGTTTCTCAAATAGGGCGAATCTGTCCCTGATCAGACTGTTGGGCAGGTCGCTCTCCGACCGTCTGCGCTTCCTGCCCACCGTTCCCGGTCTGGCGCTTCTCTTGTCGAACACCGACTCCGCCCCCTCCTTCTCCGCCTTGTCTTCTCTGGGAAAGGAATGGAGAAATTTCGTATTTCCACACGATTCGGGAACGTAAGTAGGCGTAACGAGGAGTGCGATGGGGGAAGGGGGGGGGGGGTGCCATTCTACCCCCTTCAGGGAGGAGGCATTGTGACGTGCCCCCCCCCCCTCCCCATACCGTCCTCCATACTACCTTCTCACATAGAAAGGAGCCTTACATGACAAATTTGCGTCTGCGACACTGCCTTTTATCTACTCAAGCACATTAATTAATACGTAGAATTGACCGATTTCCACACTGGATGAATACACAAACCCAGCAATTCTTCACAAAACAATTCGCCATTTAGCAGCAGTTGTTACAAGATGTTAGTCATGTAAAACTCCCCCCCCCCCCTCCCTTGAGTATGTGAAGTTACAAATCCTCCCTAGCTGGTTGGCGCTTTACAAGTACGGTCACAAAGATTCGCCACCCGAACCCCCCCCCCCCCCCCCTCAACAAACCCACTTTCTGCACTCGAGTGTGTCCCTGGCGTCCTTGTCCCCTCCCACGGGGTCGTAGTAGACAGACATGTCGACGTCCCAGTCGTCGGCCCACTTCCAGTCGGTGTCGTTGGGTTCTTGGGACTCCCAGAAGTTGAGGTCCGTGTGCCACACCAGACCCGGCCCACCCTTCTCCCACACGATCTGCAAATGGCCTGGAGATGAGGATGGCTGAGAATGGTTGGATGACGGTAGGTGTATAATCGGGTGGGGGGGGGGGGGGCGGGATTATTGTGCCTGCGGCGCTATATATATATTTGGTCAACCCAGCCGTTCGCTCAGCAAGCCCCTCCCCCGCCACTCCCTCTGTAGAGGGGAGGGGGGAAGCGTTCTTTCTAAGCCAAGACAAAGGTGGGCGGACTACAACAAGAGTAATGGAATGCAATACTTTCCTCGCACAGCGCGTATCGCGTCTTTCGCAGAAAAATTCAATGAAGTCTAGGCAGGGGGTGGGGGTGGGGCCCTGGCCGGAGATCTTCCCCCCCCCCCCCCCCCCCTACCCAGCTTGAAAGACCCCCCACCCAAAAATTGCGAAAATTTTCGCATGCGGCGCTCAAACATGGCCAAATTTTCGCCTGCGGCGCTATATTTAGGCTGTTTTTCATCAAAATTAAGCGATTTTGGCACTTCTTACCCTATTTTTGCAAAATTTCCTTACTTTTTTGCCAAATTTTTAGGTCATGTTGACCTCCCTCCTCGATTTTGGAACCCCCCCCCCCCCCCCCACCCATCCCCCCCCCCGTAAAATCCGGATTACCCCCCCCCCCCCCCCTCCCCCGAGGGGCGCGTTACAGGTATGAGTAGGCTTGTATGAGTTATGGAATGGCGCCCACCTCCATCTCCTCTTCGTAGTGTCTGGGTCTTGTTCTTTCGGCGTGAGTGACGTCGTCATGTAACGCCTCGTGTCGCTCCCACTCCTCGCACGCAGCGTCGTCGTCGTCATCCGCCCCACCCTCAGAGTCCGCGTCTGGAGAGAAAGAGACGGCGCAATAATAGAGGGAAGGCATGGATTGGAATATCGACTGCTATACGCACCAAATTGTCGACGGGAGAAGACAAAATACTACGAGGGAATAAAGGGACTCGAGCGCGAATGAGGCAAACGAAGTTGCATCAAAGTCAAAGTAGCCCAGACACTTGTACGCACTTTCAAGGGTTCCTAGCGCCAGTATCGTCGCGAGTCGCGTCGGCAGGTCGAGGCGCGCGACGCGCACAACTTCCAAATTGTTCGGAGGCTCACCCGGAGGCCGTCGCAGTCTCAGGTGGCGCTCCTCCAAGCTTCCTTCCTCCTTCTCCTTTCTCCTCCCCTTCTCTCCCTCCTTCCCCTCTCCATTCCCATTCCCAGAGCCAGTTGTTCTACCGTAGTCTAGGGCCACGGGTGGCACTCTACTGTAGATCCTCTTGGCCGAGGCCTTGGGAAAGCAGAGCCCTAGTCGGCGAACCACGCTGGCCGGCAGCTGGCAGCGCCCTATCAGACGGGAGAAATGCTCGGTGGGAGTGCCCACATTGCCCCTGGGATAGAGGGAGGGAGGGCGCAGCTCCACCATCGAGTCCAGATCTGAGAACAATCGGTTGCGTCGCAAGTTTATACTGGTCGTCATGCTAACACGCAAAAGAGCCAACAACCGTCAACACTCACCGCCGGAGGAGAGCGTCCGTTCCTGGGCGGCGCCAGGGTCGTCGGCTGCAGACGAGTCCTCCGAAAGTCGAATCGGCGAGATGAAGCAGCTGAAGAGCGGACTAGCAAAATGACGCGGTCAAAACGGGTGCGATTCGGGGGCAGGCAGGCCATCAACTAGTCGACCAATCTATGCATATGTCAGGCCAACCAAGGTCCTCCTACCGCTCTCTCATGTCGTTCCCTGTGGCGTCGGTCCAGCGCTTCGTGTTGTAGGCGTCCAGGAAGCGCCCTCTCTCATCCAGCGCCATCTTCACGAGACAACAGCACGTCTTGGGCACTGCCCTCGTCGCGCTCTCGTTAGTTCCAGAAGACGCTTCTTCAGAAGTCGATGCCGAGAACTGCTTGACCTCCGGCCGGTGACGAAAGTGGAAGCAGTCGAACTTCGACTCCTCCACGAATGTGGAGAAGAATCGGCGCAGGTCCTTCGAGCGGAAGGAGGCGGGAATGTTGTGGACGAGTGCGAAGGACGACAGCTGAGGATTCTCCGTTGACATCGTCGTGCCGCCGATTTGATTGACTTGGCGGCCGACTGATTCTATCGTCTGGCCAGTCCAAGCAACCAAACCAGACCTGTCACACAAGTCGAAACGCAACGACCAAGACTGGGTCAGCAATCTTGTCCATTCAAATCTGCATACCGTATACCACTTGCCCCACTCTCTTGGAGCAGGCAGACTGCTTCCTCAGTGCTCGGTCTCAGAACACAATCTTGCCGTCGAAAATGCTGAGGCCGGCCCAATTCGTCATGGCAGTACTCAACTACTCAAACTTAATCGTCAGTCAGCTATTCATTCACACACCGATGCTGATACTGCTACTTTGCGATTCTTGAACTTGAAACGTTCTTCTTGCACAGAAGATTATTCGACGGTCGGTGTTTTGACACGGACCTAGTTGTGACTTTTTGTTGCTAATGTAAAGTGGAATCGATTTATTGCAATTGGTTAACAAAAAGGCGGCATGGAACTTTCCAATTCGCTATGGCTCATTACGGTTTGTTCGGACTTCCATCAACACCGTACCCTAGGCTAAATTGAAATTGCTATCTATCATCTGCTGTTGCAGAAGTATTTGAATGGACACCGTAACACAAACTGACGACTTAATAAGGCGGTTCTTGCGGCGGAGGGGGAGGGGCTTGGTACCCAGCCCTTCCCCCCGCCCCTAAAACCTTAAGACTGACTACCCAATGGAAGTTTGGTGCCGATTGGCGACTTAAGATTCTCCGAGTGCACATCGGTTCGGTTACGCGTTTGTTACGACAGCAATCCAAGACAGCTACGTACGTACTACGGTAGGTACATCATATATCGGTGGATCTCTCGCTGCAGCGCCCCAAGGAAAGAAGTATTGTTGCAATAGTTGAGATGCTTTCACTTTCGGTCGTTGACGAAGAGCTTGTTCTTGTTCAGCTTCTTCTCCGCTTCCCCAATGGCCTTCAGTTGCTCATTGTACTCGTCGATCTGCAAGACGTATATGCTCGACCTGTTCGAGTTGTTGCTTGTGTAGGTAGTGCTGCGCTGAAACTGAAGTGCAAAACTTAGTCAAAATGGGTCCATACCAGCTCTTGCAGCTGGGCACTTCCTTCAGTAGGCTCTGCTTGAAGGGGTTCATGTTGCAGATGGTCACCGCTGGGAAGTCGACGTCCTCGTACTTGAACTGCAAATGAACGAGTACAAACTTCGATCATTGGATCCACTCGCATTAGACCTACAGGGAAGGTGCTGTGCTGTTGACACCGGACAATTGGAGTAGTAATTGGCGCTTCAGGGAAACGCTCCTCATGGTCTAACGCATGTATCTTTCAAGCTTTGCCAGAAGCTCTTATGAAGCAAGTCAAATTGTTGGCACACAAAATGCATTGGTCGATTTCCTTCATCCGAGTAGGGCTTGTCTAATGGGGCAACAGAGCAGACTACCTACATAGCTCAGTTTACCACACAATTGTCATCAATCTATGCTGTGTTGCCTGGCTGCCACTCCCCTCGATCTCAACGTCAGTCTCGAGCAGAAGGAACTTTTCGACCGTCTCGTAGAGTGTGTAGCAGCAGGCGGCCGTTGAGGCGAGAAAGACGGCCGTCCAGAGAGCGCGCATGGCCGGCTGCTTGGAGGAGATGGCGAAGCGCACCCCGTGCATGGACGCGTTGGCGCCGAACTTCTGCAAAGCGGCTGTTCCTGTCACTGACTGTCACTGACTGTAGAACGAACTGCAGGATTGCCGATGCCACTGTGCTCATGGTGTGTGACATTTCAGTTTTTCTGACGCTTTATATATGACAAGCTAGCTGCCTACATTGTATCTAAATGAAGCTAGACGCAATGTGACTGCTGTGGGAATAACCTTCAGCAGCTTCCGTCCTTGACTGGCCTTCGTCGCCTTCTCTCTCGGTTCTTGCTTTGCGTCCAGGTGTGGCCCAAGTCATTTGCACTTCTATG
>JASAMZ010003355.1:0-18035 GCA_030248115.1 Linhomoeus sp. GSCO2_2
CCAATTCATTTTCCACCCTATCACCAGAAATCAGCAAATATCGACTGCATAGCATTGTTTGTTGGTTTGTTAGCACGACAACTGTTAACAGGGTTGATGGATCCTGGTGATCTATAGATCAAAAGAACCGTCGTGGTCTGTAGTTTTGCATATCCTATTGTGGGTGTAGGCTGATACCTAAATTCCGCAAAATTGCGAAAGTATTGACTGCATAGCACATTCTGAGCACTATAGAGTGAATGCATGCCACTTTGGTGTTACTTTTGTGCTTTTTTGCTAATGGTTGTCACTGTGAGACACTGGTGTATTCAGAGGCATGGGGCAGGTGCAATAGTAAATGCAGGCACTGGCAGGGGCACACTGTCAAACAACTTTAGATCTATCTTAAATCACCTATGGGCTTAGCACAAGTCTTGGGTGATTGAAATCAGTGTATTCTGAGGCACAAGAGTTGGTGCAACCATAAAGTCAGGCACTGGCAGGGGCTCAGTGTTCAATGGCCAGTGTGCACGTTATACCATGGCAAATTATACTTATACCATTATACCTTACTTATACCTGGTATAAGTAAGGTATAACATCCGAAATTAGCCTTTGGTAAGGTATAAGTAAGGTATAATTAACCAAATCAACCATGGTATAAGTATTGGTATAGTATAAGGAAAATATTTGGGGTTGGTATAGTATAATTTACAGTTTTATACCTAACTTATACTTTGTGGTATAAAACGTGGTATAAAACCATCACACTGAATGATACGCAACGAAATTTTGAGCTGTATTGCACTCCGAAAGGACCTTGAATGGATAAAGTCTCATCCAAATATACTTCTTAGCAAGATATGAGCTCTTTAGTCTAAAGGAAGTCCAATTGTATGCAACATGCAACAGTTGTTGTTGCTTTCCTGGAGTGAACTATGTCGTCCATTTGGCATAAATTGAAAATCGGCCAGTGGTCTGGTATAAGTATAAATTTACAGGTATAATTATACTTATAGGTATAGTATAACAACCGAAATCTGGGACTGGTATAGTATAAGTAAGGTATAATTTAAGATTTTGGGCAGGTATAAGTATAAGTAAGGTATAACAACTGAAATAGGGGGGTGGTATAGTATAAGTAAGGTATAAGACTTGAAAAAGTGGTATAACGTGCACACTGATCTTGGCCAAGCGACACGTTCAACGAAGTGCGGCGCGAAAAAGAGCCGCTCGGGGCAAACTTTGAACGCCGAGAAACAGTTGTCGCCTTGTTCTGCCTTTTCCGCCCATCGACCCTTTCATCTTCCCCCATATCCTCGGGCGGGTCGAGCCCCCGCTTAGTGCGCGAGCGCGAAGCAGCGACGGCGCCGGGGCGCCAATTCGAGTTGACGACGCCCTTGCAGCACCCTCTTCAGCAGCCGTTCCTCGATAATGACGACGTCTTCCTCCTCTTCTCCTTTCGCCGCTTCTCCTGGCGGCGAATTCCTGGGACCAAGTGGCGTCCGGGATTAGCGAGAGCCGACGAGCAAAGTGTCTCCGTCCTTTGGCGACCCTGATTTGCCCTGGGCGACAAAAGGCTCGGACGACTCGAATCGATCGCCGACGCCGAGGATTCTAAGAGGCGTGGCCGGCGCCGGCGAATTGGCCGGATTGATGGTCTTCGGGAAGCGGGCCGAACCTACGGCGGCGGCCTCGGCGGCTTTCAAAAGACACCTCAGGGTTCTCTGGCCGTCTTCTTAATCCATGAGACCGCCGGAACGGGCGGCGAAGACGACGACGGAGGCCGTCGAGAGGCTTCCGGCCCTTTTGTTCGCTCGACTGCAAAAGTAGCCGCACTAGCGACGCTAACTAAAGAAGCACCCATACAAGTCGGCGAAAGGATTGAAGGGGAGAGAGAGAGAGAGGGTGTCTCGGCCATATTGCGGCGACTTGAGTTACTACGTACTTAGTGTCGCTTCTTCCCACGACTGCTCTCCCTGAGTTCTCCTCCTTCCCTTCAAGAAGAGGGCATCGGTGGCAGCGGCGGGCAGCATGACGACGACGGATCCGGCCAAGTTGGACGGCTACCGACTGAAGTCGGACGATCCCGATCTGATCAACGAGATCCCCATGGACAAACGAAAGAGGGCGGACGAGGAGGCGAGAATGGGATCGGAGGGCGCAGGAGGGGCGGTTCCGGCGCGCGAGAAGTGGACCAGCTACATCGAGTTCACCATGTCCTGCGTCGGCTACGCCATCGGACTCGGCAACGTCTGGCGCTTCCCCTACCTCTGCTACCAGAACGGCGGAGGTCGGCTGTAGTGTACGCGCCTACGTGCCCGCAGTTCCCCAAGAAGTGTGCATGTACATAGGTACAATGCGTAAATTTTGTTGCCGTCAAAACCATCAAAGCATCAACAACTCTCTGACTGTTTACTAATCTCTTAAATTCGAAGCTGAATCTGCTTAAATCCGCCTAAATTTGCATATCTGACAACTGAAGGTTGCGGTAACCATTATACAGATCACCATCGTTGCCATGAAGACGTCATGCATCCTCATAGTCAACTATCACAACACAAGTTGAAATTGAATCCATAATTGGCTGGCGGTCCATAATTGGCACTCATTGATTTGAGTAGCAACCTCTAGCTATGTATGGTCGCTCCATTTATGTCTCCGCGCACCGTCGGACGGTTCTCCACTTTTGAAGTTGTTATGTGCACACACCTACCTACAAACCAACAAGGATTCTTCAGGAGCATTTCTGATCCCCTACGTGATCACGGTCATTCTGTGTGGCGTACCGCTGTTCGTGTTGGAGACTTCTTGGGGCCAGCTGCTCAGCATCGGCGGTCTCGGCATGTGGAAGATATGCCCCATCTTCAAGGGTAAAGACAGCACAATCCATGTCATTAGAGTAATCTTGCTAAGAGAGTCAAGTATGCGCCTCAGGCGTTGGCATAGCGGCTGCGGTGATGGCCTTCTGGCTGAACATCTACTACATCGTCGTGCTCGCCTGGGCGCTCTTCTACATGTGGCATTCCCTCTCCTTCGCCGGCGTCACCTGGGGAAGATGCGACAATGAGTTCAGTCCTTTCCTAATGCACCTTTAGTTGTGTACCAATTCTACTGTCACAAGCAGCTGGAACGACGAGTTCTGCATGAGCGACGCGCAGCAGGCCCACTGTCATCTGGTGAATGAGACGCTGAAGAGCCACTACAACGTGAGCAAGTTGAAGGAGCTACCCTTCTGGGCATGGCTGAACATCTCGACCGACTGGATCCCAAAAGACTCCCACTTCTGCAACGACACCGAAGAGGCCCTGCTCTTGGGAAGACAGTCGCCCGTCGACCAGTTCTTCAAGTGAGAGATACGCTGTAAACTGGCAATTAGTAGTACCCACGCAACTTGAGACTTCGGGTAGAAACCCGAAGCCGAAGGCAGAAGGCTGCCTGGTAGCCAGACTTCGAGCGATTTGCATTCAAGGGTCATTGCAGCCATACAGAATTCCCTTGAAGCAACATACGGGATCAGAAATAAAGACTAATGTTTTGCGCCATTGTTCTGTTCAGCAAGAAAATGCTGTCCATCACTTCGGGAATCAACGAAGTAGGTGGCCTTCGCTTCGAGCTTGCTCTGACACTACTCATCGCCTGGATCCTCTGCTACTTCTGCATCTTTCGCGGTGTTCAGTGGACTGGAAAGGTCGGCCGATCAACCTGTATGTACATCGATAACCTATGTACACACACACGCGATGGAAATCTGATATAGATACAGAGACACATAGCCAGAATACATACATAGGCAGTATAGTTCACCAATACATAAGCGACCCAGTATCTGTCTGATTAATTAATAATGATAATACAAATTATATTGACGACTAATCATTATTCATAATTTTAATAGTGTAGTGATTAATTATAGTGCAGATTCTGGTCTGACCGACTAGCCCAACTCCCAGCAGTGGTGTATCTCTAGACATTGCAGAATTTGGTAGTGCCCCCGCCCACCGATTTACCACGAGTACTAATGAAGTAGACAAGCCAACACTCTTTAGGTGGTGTACTTCACGGCCATATTCCCATATGTGATGCTGACCTGTCTACTGATTCGTGGCCTGACCCTCCCTGGGGCTTCGAAAGGTTTGGCGTTCTACCTGAAGCCGGATTTCTCCAAACTGATCGAAGGAGAGGTGGGCGCCGAGCAATCACGAGCAAAAGCACACGCACAACAAGGATTTCTTCTACTACACTGTAAGCGTTCGGTTGTTCGCAGGTGTGGCTGCGCGCCTCCACGCAGGTCTTCTTCTCCTACGGCTTGGGCCTGGGCGCGCTGGTCGCCCTGGGCAGTTACAACGTCTACCACAACAACGTCTACAAGTGAGCTCACCCTACTTGTGACGAGTTCTTGAGGCTCCTGGGTGCATTGCAGGCAGGCGCTGACCGTCTGCTGCATCAACAGCTGTACCAGTCTCTTCGCCGGCTTCGTCATCTTCTCCTTTCTCGGCTTCATGGCCACCAAGTTCGACAAGGACGTCAAGGACGTCGCCGACCAGGGTGCGCCCCCAACTCTCTCTCTCTCTCTCTCTCTGTCAACTGGCTCTTTTGATTACTTACTGCAGGAAGTAATGCGCTGTCCAGTGAGCATGTAAGAAGTTGAGTGAAGGGTAGTGCAGATAGACCTCAACCTCAGGTCCCGGCCTCCTGTTCCTCGCCTACCCAAATGGCATACTCCAGTTGCCGCAGCCGGCGCTGTGGGCGGTGCTCTTCTTTGCCATGGTCGTCTTCGTCGGACTTGACTCCCAGGTGACATCTCAAGTGAAAGACGAAGTGTTGACAAGCTGTGTACCAGTCGGCGTCAACCGCTTTCAGTTCTGCACGCTCGAAGGTTTCATCACGGCCATCATGGACGAGTGGCCCCATCTCATTCGAGGGCGCAAGTACGGCAGGGAGATCTTCATCTTTGTCGTCTGCGCCATCTCCTACCTGCTGGGTCTCAGCACCGTCACCGAGGTCGGTGCGCAGAAACCAATCGTCAAGTACACCACTGTATGGTATGTGTAGTAGCTCCACTGTGGGAAGCAGAGATCATCGTTACTCGAAGTTCAGGGTGGAATGTACGTGTTCCAACTGTTCGACATCTACGCCGCCAGCGGCTGGGCTCTTCTCTGGTTGCTCTTCTTCGAGTGTATTGCCATCTCCTGGAGCGTGGGTGAGCGCGGTTGCATCGCAAAGGGTGCAGTTGAGCGCGAAGTGCAAACCCCACGGCCGTTCAGGTATCAACCGCTGGTACGACCACATGAAGGACATGATCGGCTACTATCCCAACATCTGGTGGAAGTTCTGCTGGGTCTTCGCCACGCCCGGCATCTGCGTCGTGCGCTAGCCTTCCTTCCTTCCTTTGAGTCTTTGGCCTCACTCAGGCGCTTGTCCCTGTTTGTAGGGCGTGATGATCTACAGCCTGTTCAACTACAAGTCGCCCGACTACTCCAAGGTGCCCTACCCTAAGTGGGCGGAGCTCTTCGGTTGGTTCATGGCATTATCCTCCATGGTCTGCATTCCCTCCTACGCCATATACAAGTGGAACGTCACGCCGGGCACATTTAGCGAGGTATATAATGTACATACTGTATGTATGCAGCTGATGATGTTATTACATAATACACGATATACTACTCGCCGCCCGGCTTGGCTTCGGTCGCTAACTGAATCTATAGCTTCCGCGCTGCTAAGGCATCTAACTCATTCGTGCTCTCCGTCTCGCTGCAGCCTGAATTATTTTTGACCTTCTGGGCTACTTCGATATTTCGTTTAGCGCAATTGCCTGTTCGCTTTCGTACAACTCTGTCGTGCACATTTCCGCTTCTGAGTTGCTGTGCGAAACGATGCGGTCTCATTTCCCCCAACAGAAGTTCAACAGTCTCTTCCGTCCGCACATCAACGTCGACGACTTCCACGACCCCGCCCACAAGACGCCCAAGCCGCTGAACGCGGTCGGTTCCTCAGACGACGACTACGTACATACCATTGCTCTCTGGCCGCTTTATCGCTTTCACACTCACTCTGTTCCACCCTATTCAAGGCGCCGCTTGCCTAATCACTTTCTTGAGCAATTGGACACTGCTTTTGCGATCGTTTGCCGCGGCCGCCTCGTTATCTTTGTTTGCTCAGCGGTCCAGGCGCTGCTTATGGGTAGAGGGTCCATGGGTCGAAACTCCTCGTTCAGAAGCTGACGTTGCTGTGTCGGCCGGAGGGCAATGTGGCCGACCTGCGCGAGGGCGGCATCCAGGACCACTTCGAAGGCTACCATATCACCCACCATCAGAACAAGCACGCCGACGAGAACAACGCCGCCGCCGCTGCCGCCGTTACACATCTGTAGCGGCGCCTAGAGACCGGCTCTTGATGCGTACATACATACATACGTACATAGTGTTTAGTTGCGCGCGCGTACATTTAGTACCGAGAAACACAAGCGGTACGTAGGTATGTACCTGTAATAGTGGACAGATCTTGGTCTCCTTCGTCCTCTGTTTGTCTTGCTGTCTGGGTTCGCATGTGGGTAAGTTACAGCAAAGATGAATTAGCGCTAGTCATCACTCGTGTTGTGTTCTCCTCACAAGAACAGTGGTGAGCTCTCTATAATGATAAGTCGCGTTCCTTCTCGTCGGTGAGTGTTGTTAACAAACTTTGTATGTACGTACAGTAAGCCTGTATACGCCTAAATACTATGTAGTGTAGGTTCAGGCATACAATACCCTAATTGATGTCTACAAGACGTCTTGGTTGATATAGTGTGCAAATGTCGACGAAATCATATCTGTGGTTCAGTCCTGTTTGCGGAGCGGTGGTAACCGCTTTCGCTGAAGCAGCGCAGTGCAATACAGTTGCTCGCAAGCCAGTAGACATCACGGCAGAAGACCAGCAATGTGCGCACGTCGTAGTCAAGGGTAAGCCTAGTCATTAGTGGGTATTAACAGCCTTCAATTTCAGAAGAGCAGGTGATGTAGTGGCGACGGCGGCAGACGAATGCGAATTCGGTCAACATGCTCTTGTTGGCTACTCGGCGGAAAAAATTGCTTAGTGACAGCGGCGAGCGAAAGGGCGATCTTTTCTGCGACTCTGCAGAGTCCATCGGCCACCCGATGCAGCGCCTATTCAACAAGCGCCGTTCGTTGAGTAACGCCAAGCAGCAGAGGTCTTCCACGGACGCGGGCCAGTTCTCTTTCGACATCAACAGTGACGCCTCCGCCAAGGAAGGGCCGACGACGGAGATGTTCGGTTCCAGGCTGGGCGCCTTCCCCTCCCAAATGAAGACGGCCCGTAGCGAGCAAGACGTCAAGGCCTACTTCGACCTCGGCGTCAGCAGCGAGGGAGAAGACAACGAGCGTCTGTTGCCCGAGGAGCAGCAGCAGCAAGAAGAGCAGGCCACGGGAAGCTGGTATCAGCGGCAGCGCAGCTGCGACACCAAGGAGGGCGCCAGCGGTTGGAGCCGACGCAGCAGTCTGAGACGACTGCTGAGAACGGCGCGAAGGAAGGCGGCCCTGGTCAAGTCCAATAGCACTGGCTGCCCGGAGAAGCACCGGCGACAGCCGTTCAAAGAGAGCGACCGACGGCGGCGCGTCCACAAGGTCACCCACGAGACGGAGGCAGAGAGGGAAGCGCGAAAGAAGCTCGAGTTTCTGTTGATTGCCGAAAATGCAAGGCGCACCGGCCTGCTGTGAGAGGACCACTTCGAGGTGCGCGACTGGACTTCGAAGAATAAGACACGAACAAGACTGCAATAAGACAAGGAACTACGTAGCAGGCATGGTGCAGCACACTTATCTAACCGGCCATTTTACAAAATGCTAGTAGGGTTTCCATACTTATACTGCAGTTGTAGTATGTACATACTGCGATGCCAATGGTACGACAAGTGCATAAATATATTGTTTTCACGTGTCTAATTAAACAAATCCTACTTTTCTCTTGAAACAGCGTCGAATCGTAAATAGTTAATGTAGCTGCCCACTAGCGACGTTTTGTGGCAATTAAGTTCAGCTCTTCAGCGTGTCGTCTCCGCATTTCAGTTCGCCTATCTTTGCAATACATATTGCTGTTAATTCGACAAGATACTATACCAAAACAGATTTGGAAGTTTGCATCGCCCCAGATGCTCCAGGGGTAGCAGCATGTTGGTTTTCGTCGTCCATAGTCGAAGGGCTGACGCTTGGGCTGCTCTCTTCATTCAACGGTGGTGTTGGTGGCTTCTTCTTTGACTCAGTATAGGCCGGTGCAACCCGAGGTCGAGACTCGTTCTTCCCTTCCGCTTTTCGGAACATGCTGTTGAACCGTTTCAAGTTCTCCTCGTACCTGAAACAAAGGCGAGTTGAATGTGTACGATACATGTAAAGGTACTCATCACCTCTTGGACTGCGTCAGCTGGCTCTTCTTCGGCGGCTCGTCGCTGACGTAAAAGGTCGAGGAGGCGGTCGCCTGCTGGAAGATGCTGTCGAGCGCTTTCTCTGGCTCCGAGGTGGAACGCAGTCGGCCGTTGCGCCGACTGGCCAGCGACGAATAACCAAGATTTTCAGGCTGTTGCCGGCCGACACAGGAAGAGAATGCGGTGGCTTCTCCGAACGAAGGGCCGCAGTCGACGGCCCTTTCCGTGAAGCCCTGTCTGGGGGAGACGTAAAGGAGGCGCTCGTTCAATGGAGCCTCGTCCAGCCGAATCGCCCGGTAGCGCTCTAGTACAGGCAGCGAGTTGGAGCGGTGCTGGCGCTTCTGGCGAAGTTCCCTGCGCCGCTTGGGCGGTCGCATCGAGCGAAAGGGCCAGCGGCCGCGGTCCCCCTCGTCTTCGTCGTCCTTCCGTCGACTGGAGAAGATCCACGAAAGGAAACGCTGCATCGTCGCTGCCGACTTTCAAGACTCTGTTGCGCTCGGGGCTGCCACTTTGATGTGCATAAGCCACTGGATGGAAGGAAGGCTAGCGCCCAGCTTGAAAGTTGACGCAAGCTTTCGCAAAGGCGGCAGTCACGCGCTTAGATGAGCTGTGTAGACAGACCGAAAGGCACTGTGCAGCTTGTACAAGTTGAACAGCGCCGCTGGTTGGCACTCCGCTTTGCAAAAGCAGGAGTGCTATAGGGGGCGTCGGATTGAACAGAATCATCTTAACAGCTTTTCTCGCGCTACACAGGTCGGATCGCCAAGCGGTTTTTTTCGTTAGATAGGTTGGGTCGACGCGCTGCGTGGACAAGAAACTAGCAAATTCCGGTGGTGGAAAAACTTTGCGAAAATTCAAAAATTCGAATTTTTACTAAGTAAAAAAAAAACATCAGGGCATAACTTGCGCAAAAGTGGGCCGATTTTGGTGATTTTTGGATATGTTGTAGGCCCTTGGACCCTCTAGGCGGCACCACCGGAACGGGCTCCCTAGGTGGTCCGACGCGGGAGTACGGTAGAAAATTTGAATTTTCAAAAATTTTTCCGACCTTTAAAAAATCGTAACTCGAGTTTGCGACGGTGGATCCTCGCCAAGTTTTAACTTGTCCGAGAACGCTATATTACCTTTCATTCGAGACCAAAACCGCCGAGATTGCTTGTGCCGTTCTTCAGATACGCTGTGCCAAAAGTGCCGGGTCTCGAGCGGAAATTTCGGATTTTCGACTTTGGGTGGAGATTTGGCTTGCAAAGCGTGCCTTTAGCGGTAAAATGACAATCGCAACGTGTTCTACGCCAAAAGTTGGTCTAGACAAAGTGTCTTGACTACTTTGAGCTGCTGTACCCCGGCCGCGCCGAATTTTTGAATCCCGGGGTCAAATTTTCGAAATTGAGTTTTCACTTGTTTCTGGGGTTTTTGACGACGCTGAACACGAATCTGATGTTTGTTTGGCGATATGGGACGCCTTTACCCTGATTTCGGTGCCCGGGCGACCAAAAATTGGGTCCCGGGGTCGAAATTTCAAAATTGAGTTGACAGTTGTTTCTGTGCTTTCTGACACCGCGGAACATGAATCCGGCGTTTGTTTTGCGATTTGCGGTGCATTTACGCTGCTTTCGGCGTCAGAGAACACACCCAAAACATGTCCAAATTTGTCCAAACATGTTCAAACTTGTCCAAATTTGTCCAAACATGTTCAAACTTGTCCAATCATGTTCAAACTCTTGTCCAACACGTTCAAACACGGCCAAATTGAACTGAACCGAATCCGGCGCTTGTTTCCGTGAAGGATTATTACCGAGCACTGAGACGAGCGACCAGTCTACTGTCCTTCGAAACAAGCGGAGTGCCACCCTGAAGGTCCCCTTCAGCGTTAAACTAGTTTTCAGGGTTGCTGATACCAGAGCTGCGAGCGTTTTGTGTTGGGTCGGACTCAAAACGCCGATGACACACGCAACGGCCGCTCTTCGCTCACGAACCTATGTACATATATACATAGCAGGGGTGCCCAACTGAGTCAGTCGTTGTGTGTCTACCAATCTCGTCGAGAGCAAACGATTTTCTTGAGGTAAATCAGAGTGGCCAGAGAAGAATATACAACGGCATCGTGCGGGAATACGAGCGGGTGTAGTACTCGACTCGTTCATTCATTCGTTCGTTCAGCAGCGTAGCCGGAATTGCGCCAGAACGGCGGCGTGGTCGGACGGCCACTCGTTCGTCGCCGACCAGTTGGGCTCCAGCATGTCGACTATCGGGCGCGTCCGCCAACGGTTTCCTAATGGGATGACTCCTATGTATAGATGCATACGATACAGTGCAGCATACCTGTGTCGACCTCCGGCAGTCTTGGGCCGGGACAGAGCTTGGTTCGTCTTCTGTCGCGACCTCTGGGATTCCTGTACCAGATCATGTCGATGCGATCCTGCGGCTCGCGTCCAAATTCGTTCGACCTTTTCAGCATCGGGGACCACGTATACCCTATACACATTAATAACCGTTATTGTGCAGTGTAATGCATCAGAGACAAAGCAAACAGTGACTAAAAGCATGGCGGACCTGGATGGGTTGTCGGCGGGTGGCTTTCGCGAAAGACGTCGTGATAGCCTCTCATGTCCATGGCCAGAGCAGTGTGCACGTTATACCACTTTTTCAAGTCTTATACCTTACTTATACTATACCACCCCCAAATTTTGGTTGTTATACCTTACTTATACTTATACCAGCTCAAAAATCTTAAATTATACCTTACTTATACTATACCAGTCCCAGATTTCTTTTGTTATACTATACCTATAAGTATAATTATACCTGTAAATTTATCTTATACCAGACCACTGGCCGATTTTAAATTTATACCATGTGGACGACAAAGTTCACTCCAGGAAAGCAACAACAACTGTTGCATGTTGCATACAATTCGACTTCCTTTAGACTAAAGGGCTCATATCTTGCTAAGAAGTATATTTGGATGAGACTTTATCTATTTTAGGCCCTTTCGGAGTGCAATACAGCTCAAAATTTTGTTGCGTATCATGTAGTGTGATGGTTTTATACCACGTTTTATACCACAAAGTATAAGTTAGGTATAAAACTGTAAATTATACTATACCAACCCCAAATATTTTACTTATACTATACCAATACTTATACCATGGTTGATTTGGTTAATTATACCTTACTTATACCTTACCAAAGGCTAATTTATGATGTTATACCTTACTTATACCAGGTATAAGTAAGGTATAATGGTATAAGTATAATTTGCCATGGTATAACGTGCACACTGGGCCAGAGTGACCGGCCACCGCATCTCTCGCCTTTGGCGGCAGGCCGGCGCAATCTTCTCGTCAGTGGGCACTTGACGATCCTGGTGGGAGGGGCTGTTGAAGTCGCCCAGCAGCATAATGGGGATCCTATCCCGCTTTCGCACCAGCCGGAACACGACGTGGTCGAGGATGGAGCGCAGGTCCATCAACCTCGTTGCCCTCTCGATCTTGCTGAAGGAAAGCGCCGGGATAAGTACAAGGACAGTTTCTCAAAAGTTGATGAGAACTCGGAAGCCACGATGGCGCCCACTAGACGGAGAGTCGCTCGTCGCCCCGACAGACGCCGTAAGGGCCGTAGGGGAAGGGCTGCAGATGAAGTGACCAGGCGAGTATGGCGTCGCGCCCGTTGTTGAAGCTGAGGACGGCACCGACGTCGCCCATATTGGGCCGACTGTCGCTTCGGTGGAAGCCATCCGACTGAATCGCGCCATCCGTGAACAGTGCCGCGCCCTGGCTCTGGACGAAGGACCAGCTGCGACCGGCTTCAAAGCCGCTTTATTTGTTGGGGCTTGGCCATCAAGGAGCAAATCAAGAGAAGGCGACTCACTGCGGTTGTTGAGTCGTCGCAGCAGCTCCTCGGTGGTGTCGTTCCAGAAGGTCTCCTGCAGGGCGATTAGGTGCCAGTTGACCGGATTCCTCGTCGCGTAGTCAAGCACCGCCCGCTCGACCTTCGCTCTGCCGTCCGCTACGTAGCTGCCGCCAAAAGCAGTGTTGAAAGTGACCACTTCCAGAAAGTTGCTGTCGGCCATAACGACACCGCATCCCTCGACAACAATAAGAACCACTGCCACCGCAGTCGGAAACCAGCGCATCTTGGTGGCTTCAATGTTGCGTCAACCTCAACGAATCTACCTGTTTACAGGTGAACGCGAGTCGCTGACACAAGTTTTAGTCAGTAGAAGTAACATGGTGCTGCTGTGATGAAGAAGTTCTGAGCACAACTCGACGGAGAGAGTGAACGTCTTACTTGTGCCGACTGCGCCGCCATCATAACAATAGACAAGATTAGTAGACGGGGGCAGAGCCCCTCGGGGCACTCCTCCCCTCTTTCAGAAGAATTTCGGGAGTTGAATCATGCTGCCCTTTGATCAACGAGACATGTCAGTGAGGCTTAGTGGCCATTCTGATCGCAAAATTAACAGCAAATTCGGAATTGTGACCCTCCAATACCCCACATTTGGCACACAGCACACCTCGGTTCAGCTGAACTGACACAACCAGGTTTTCCACTTGAGAGCACATATGGTGGCAAGCAAATTCTTCAAAAAATGGTCCCACACATCTCAAAACGAAAAGACAACGTCAAATTCGTGATCAGCATCCCCGAAAAGCCGGAATCGAGTACTTACACGGTAGGTGACCCTGACAAATCGGGCAGGCAAAATTTTGAATTCAAATTTCCCGCCAAAATACGCGTCGGACGGAAAAAGTGCTTATAACAAAAACAACGTATCTTTTGATGCTATATCACGTGAAAGTCCAACTGACAATGAAATATCTCAACTGACCCCACTTTGCACCGAAATACCGAAAATTTGTCAAAAAAATCGAAATTTCACCCAAAAAATGTACCCCACCCAAAGCTGTACTTCTAACTCCAAAATTCTATTTATTCGGCCTAAAAAATCCCCAAATATCGCCGAGATCGAATTGCGCAGCAAAAAATGCGAAACGCGACTATTTCGAATTTCGACCCAAAAATCGATTTTTTCAATTTTTCACTCAAAATTCGACCATTTCGAAAAAGTGGTCTATTACATAGTTGTAGAACACGCCGAGCTCTATCGAGTGGTGTTTTCGCATCTCAATAAGGCCACCCTAGCAAAAGTTACGCCTGCCCGAAGTTTTGCACGGGAGCCCGGAACCCAACTTTGAGCAATATTTCCCGGCCCGTACGACATCTGACCGAGACTCTGGCGACGATTCGGGATGAGGCTATCCGAGTTCTTCAAAACGAGAAAATAACAGACCCCTATCTAGCAAAACAAAAAAATGCCGAGCGGGAGACGGCACCCTACTTTTGGGTCGAAAAACCCGGTTTTTGCTACCCGGCCCGGGCATGCCCGGACCCAGCCCGACGGCGCCCCTACCATGGGATAGCCCATTGTCTTTTACATATTTGGCCCAAAGCTCGTCTCGCTCCGATCTACCAGAACACTATTCTAAGCGTCCAAAGTTCGTCGGAGGCCGAAAAACCGGGTTTTTGGCAACTTGCCAAAAATCGGGTCCCAGACGGAAGTCGAGACCTTCGATCCACACTGCGCAATCCAGAGACCTATCGAATAAAAAAAAATTTGCCCCGATCGGCCAACTCTAGCCCGACTTATGAGCGTTTGAATTTACACAGAATCCGCACCATCACTATAGCACTCCTCCCTTTTGGAGGGGAGGAGTGCCAAAAACGATGTCGCGTGTCTTCGGCGCTGTGGCGACAATTCGGATTGTTGCGGAGTAGTGGTTGTAGCGGCGGCGGTACACTGTGTTGGAAATGAACAGGCCATGTGTGGTGTAGGTTGAGGTTCGAAGCGGATACGCAAACGTGGGCGTCGGCAAACAAAATAAGAGTTGACCCGAGTCTCCACCGATGCGAATTCAACAGCTCTGGGTGCCGACACGAATGCCGCCCTTCTCTTCCTATCTCTTCATTTCGTGCTAGGCTATGATTCGGCCTGGCGCGCTACATGCCGCCTACTATTCAGCGACGATTATTCAGGCAGCACAGACGTCGGTATTGCTAGTCTCTGCCGCTTTGCATGAAACAAGACTGCCACGCCGGCCCGCTAGTTGGCTGCGATTTGTCTTCCCTTTACGCCTAAGCCAACACGTCTCGTTTATAGAATCCAAGCTCCTTCCCCAAACATCAAAGTCGGTCGTTATTCAGGGTGTCCCAATGTTGTAAGCAAAAGGGTCGCACTCGCAAGGGTTGTAGTTCGAGTTGGCGCAAATCGCCCTGTAAGCACTCCATGACATGCCAAATTGTCTTAGCCCGGCATCTTCTGACTGCGCCTGCAAGAGTCGCGTATTTGAGGATTCACGGTATTCATAATAAGCGTCATCTTGGGACACCCTGCAGTTGTAAGTCCGCGAAACGTATATGTACATTGTCAAACTCCGACTGAACCCGCAACTGCAATAACGACGAGTATGGCTGGACGACCGCCACTCTGCAGACAAGGTTCGTGTGATCGAAGGCAGTTACGGTACGTAAGTATATGTGCAGGGTTTTTTTAAGTGAGGGTCGGGAACTTGAATAATTCTGAAACCGTTGCCCCGATTTTGATGAAACTTGCACACAAGATACATGTAGATTAATATATTGATCTAGCTTGTGTGCAAGTTTCATCAAAATCGGAGCAAAGGTTCCAGAATTATTCAAGTTCCCGACCCCTCACTTTAAAAAAACCCTGTACATTGCTACATGCATATGAGACGTTCTCCCGAAAAATGTAGTAAAAGTGGCCAGGGGGGGGGGGGTCAGCAGCCAGAGTCGCCACCCCATACGTCTGGTAGGTAGTTAAGTTTGTAACAGAGTGCCACAGGTCCGGCCGCTCATGGTGGCCGGTCCAGGCGCCCAACCAGTGCTACAACGATTATGGCCGATTTACAGAACTCAGGCAAGAAATACGGCTATTAGTATTCCACGACCCAACGACCCACGACCCAATCAACGACCCACGACCCAATCCACGACCCAAATCAGAAAATGCGCATTGCGACTTGGGACGACCCACCGTATGACTATTCTTGGTAGACAGTAGGGATTCCAACGGGCGCCCGGGCCCGTGGCCCGGCCCGGTCCGGCCCGGCCCGCGGGCCGGGCCGGGCGGGCCGGGACTCAAAAAATTTCGGGCCGGGCCGGGCCGGGCCCAGAAAAAAATTTTACGGGCCGGGCCGGGCGGGCCGACCCACAAAACTGAAATCATACCAAACTTTCTCTTGTACATATGCTAGACCAACTACGTGGAAACCCGCATATATCAGGTGTCGGTGCACCGATTGCAGCGATATTTGCACACGTCATGGCCCTATATATGTTGTAGCTTGTGCCAAAATTTCTCGGAGATCGTCCACGCGTAGCGCCTACGCGGTCACGCCGAAAGAGGCAAGCATTGAAATCATCCATTCAGTACGTACTGGAACAGCTATTTGGAAGGTTGCGTAGGTCAGGCAAGGGTGCACCGATTGCAGCGATATTTGCACACAGCATAGCCAAATATGTGTCATTGCTTGTGTTAAAAGCTCGCGGAGATCGTTCGCGCTGTGCGCTCACGCGACCATGCCAGATGAGGCGCACTTTCGCCACTCATGGTTTCTTGTGGCGTCGGAAAAGTACACCTAGGTTAACGTTTAAGTGTAGGCGCTGTGCTTCTCTGATTTGGCTGAAATTTTGACACAATGTAGAGAACATAATGGTCGTTGCCTACCCCAAATTTTATTGCGATCGGTCTACAGATGCTTGAGCTATACACATTCCCGCGGCGAAAAAAAATTTCCGACGGGCCGGGCCGGGCGGGCCGATCATGGGTTTTGAAACGGGCCGGACCAGGCCGGGCCTGTCGAAAAAAATTTCGGGCCGGGCCGGGCGGGCCGCAAGACCCAGACGGGCCGGGCCGGGCCGAAAACCGCCGGCCCGTTGGAACCTCTAGTAGACAGAGACGACAGAAACTGAAAATGACAGACGCAGCGAATTTGGGTTGCACCATGGGTTCCTGGGGTGCAGATTATAATCTGGCATTGGTTTAGCATGTTGATGATGTTTGCTGTTAATTTTTATGAAATCCCCTGATTTTTGGATTTTTACAAGTAAAAAAATAATCAGGTCATAACTTTCGCAAAAGTAGATCGATCTTGGCGATTTTTGGACATGTTGTAGTCCTTCAGATGCTCTACGAAGCGGTACTGGAATGGGCTCCCTAGGTGGTCCGCCGCGGGAGTACGGTAGAAAATTTAAATCTCTAAAAAAACTTCTGGCCCTTAAAACACCATAACTCGAGTTTGCGACAGTGGATCCTCACCAATTTTTACTCTGACTTGGAGACTTGTATGGCCTTTCGAACGAGACAAAACCGCCGAGATCGCTTTTGTCGTTCGGGAGATCCACGGTGGCAAAGGTGCTGGATCCCGAGTGGAAAATTGGGATTTTCGACTTTGGGTAGAATGTTGGGCTGGAAATCACCCCTTTAGCTGTTAATTGACCGGTGCAACGTATGTTTTCGACGTATGTTTGCAACGACGTCAAAAGTTGGCCTAGACGATGTGTCTTGACAATTTTGAGGTGTCATACCTGGTCCTGGGGTCAAATTTTCGAAATTGCATTTTTACTTGTTTCGAGGTTTTCGACGACGCTGAACACGAATCCGGTGTTTGTTTTTGCGATTTTGGACGCAGCTACCCTGATTTCGGCACCCGGCCAGCCAAAAATTAGGTCCCCAGGTCAAATTTTTAAATTGCGTTGACAGTTGTGTCTGGGCATTCTGATGCAGCAGAACACAAATCCGACGTTTGTTGGCTGAGTAAAGGTTCATTTAGCCTGATTTTGGCCAAAAATTTACCTTCTGGAAGTTGTTCGAATTACGCAGATTTGAATTTGGATTTACCATATCAAACATAGCGCACTGATCCAATTTCTTACTTTCTACACTAAAGAACTTGGGAACGAGCCAAAGAGTTAGTGATGGCAACTTGAAAACCGGGTAAGTACTTACCCGGTTTTTAAAAACTGGGTATACTTACTTGGTACTTACCCGGTTTCGTTTTGCCATACCCGGTTTTTACTTACCTATAATCGCCAAAAATAACCGGGTAAAACTGGGTACCCGGTTTTCTAGAAACCGGGTATACTTACTTTTACTTACCCGGTTTTGAAATTTTGAAAGTTGCCATCACTACAAAGAGTGGGAACAATTTTGGAACTCAACTTCGGCCCTTTCGACCAAATCCTCAACTCAAATCATAGCAGAAATATCCTTCACCAGGTTGACGAGCAATCGCACCTATGTCAAAATAGTTTATAATCAGTGCACAGAGTGCAAAAATAAGGCACCGAGAATATTGCATTTCTTAACAGAAACACGTCCACCATCAAAGTCTACACACTTGGCGCAATATACAGTCCTCTACATACAGGAGATCACGAGAAATTCCATAATTCTCAGCCGCAGTTGCCGTTTTACCTTTCTGCCGTCTCTGTCTACTCGGAATAGTCATACGGTAGGCCGTCTCAAGTCGCAATGCGCTTTTTCCGATTTGGGTCGTGGATTGGGTCGTGGGTCGTGGATTGGGTCGTGGGTCGTTGGGTCGTGGAATACTAATAGCCA
>JASAMZ010003357.1:0-11472 GCA_030248115.1 Linhomoeus sp. GSCO2_2
TATCTCAAGAACCAAATAACTTAGGAAGATGAAATGTTTTACACATTTATTCACCCTATGGTGGTCTAGACCGGATTACTTT
Organism: Linhomoeus sp. GSCO2_2; assembly: GCA_030248115.1. Classification (NCBI taxonomy): domain Eukaryota; kingdom Metazoa; phylum Nematoda; class Chromadorea; order Monhysterida; family Linhomoeidae; genus Linhomoeus; species Linhomoeus sp. GSCO2_2. Next base: position 83 of record JASAMZ010003357.1, read on the forward strand.
GATTGGCGCCCCAGCCTGCACCATTAGAGCTCGGCGTAAGTGAGCCGAGATCCGCGCGCTTACCAGTTTCAACTTTTGGGCATCCATATCTCAAGAACCAAACAACCTAGGAAGATGAAATGTTTTACACATTTATTCACCCTATGGTGGTCTAGACCGGATCACTTCGATTGGCGCCCCAGCATGCACTACTAGAGCTCGGCCGTCTTGAGTGGGAATTTTTTGATCGGGGCCTACGACCGCAATACTCAACCGACCTCTGTAATTTTTTAACATAATAAATGCGGTTGATAGGCTAATCTAACGAGCCATAAAACTCTGCTCTAGCTACTGCCGTTCGCGAGAACGAGGCCGAAAACGTGGCAATCAGTACAAGATTGCTGAATTTTTCGACAATTTATGTTTAATATCTCGGGAGTCACTCAACCGATTGGGCTGAAATTTTAGCACAATACTTCACGTTACTATGAACATCTATGGTAAAAATTTCAGCCCGATCGGTTTGAGTCTACCTATATGACGTAGTACTAACCCATAGTCCCCGGAGGCGCACTGGCCCCCAGCCGAACAAATTGGGTTGAGCGCTGACGCGCTCAACCCGATAATTGTGTCGATTTCACCAAGGCAGAAGTGCAACTCTCTTCTTGCATTCTTACGAACAAGCATTTCAGTGCACATCTGCGACTATCCCTTTGACAATGGTTGCCCTCGGCAAGATAAGGACACAAATGGCACAGCCATCGCAGTGTGGTATTGGGACCAAAGTTTGCAGATGTGCAAAAGCGGCAGCTACTTCAACTGTACTCCCGAATTGTACACATGGAAAAAGGCCATTAACTGGAACTTGTTTGCAACTGAGGCTGAGTGTATGGACAGCTGCGACTTAAAACGTTTGTTGCTCAACGTCGGTTGTCTTGCAGCACTGATAACTGATGATATCAACAATATTTCAATTCAGCAGATATTTTAATAAAGTTTGTGCAGCATTTCATGTCAATTCTTCCATTTAGTGTAGTTGCAAATGCAAACCTCTAGGCGGCGAACGGTGCAATGCTAAAGCGTTTGAAGCTCTAAATGGATTGAAGAAGCTCTCGTACATTGTGGATGCTCATTGCGCCAAGCAAGAGCGACCATACTTCTACTCACAGAAATCAGGAGATGAATACAACTGTGTCGAATTTACCTTCAATGGCTGCCATGCTACCAACAACTTGTACAGAGATTTCAACGATTGTCTTGTCGACTGCGCTCGTGAGTGCACCCTGCAACGCGCGACAACTTCAACGATTGGTTGCAATAGTGCAAGACGTAGTAACTCGACCACAAAATAGCGCCCCTCCACCTGGCTAATTCTGAATGAGTCTACATCAATTTAGTGAACAAGTCCACGCCAAATTACTGAATGGGTCCACATTACCTCTTCCGGCCGGACTTCAGCAGAAATCACTGACTGAGTTCACACCAGCTTACTGAACAAGCTTATCATAAGCAAGCATATCCCCGCTTCCCGCCCGACTTCAGCAGTTATCACTGAATGACTCTACACCCGATTACTGAATGAGTCCAAACCAATTCATTCCACAATCGCAATGTGTGTATACATACATACTTCCCGCGCTACATGCACAAGTCTAGTCGTCTAGTTATGCGACTATACTCTGCTTTGGCATAGTCAAGTCTCTGGCTGTAGGCTCCGTTTTGGCTCAGGCTTTGGCTTTGGCCTACGATCTCCTCCGCCTCAGGTCAACGAACTCCTCCTGCTCAGCCCTACACACGATCTCCTCCTAGAATGCTTAGCCTAACCCCTTGGGGACCAGACTGCCGGATTCCGGCACTTGCGAAATAGACTGCGAACCAGTCTTTTTCGCCGAATTTAACATCAATGCCAGCATTGTTGCCTGTAATGCCAGCATTGTTGGCCACATTGGTTGTAGCAATGCCAGTAGTTATCACAATACATAAACGATGCCAGCATTGTAGGCCAAAAATGCATGGTCTATTTGCCAGTGATATCAAAACACTGGCATTGTTCATTAATGCTCCAACAATGCTGGGAATAGCGATACGCCTACCCATCTATGCCGGTATGTGCATATGCATATTGCTAGTATGCCGATAAGAAATGCCACTATTTTCCATTTGCATAGGCTAGCATTTATCGCACCAGATTTGAAACCATTTCGCACAATATGTAACAATGCCAGTGGTGTTCGGCATTTTTGCACCATTTTTTGCCAGTTACTCTTAGTGCTCAACAAATGCTGGTATTTGTGTCGAACCATGCCAGCATTGGTTGCGCCTATATGTGCCATGCCAGCATTAGTCTTTACCCGGAAAAAATTCCGGCCGGAATAAATTCCTGGTCCCCAAGGGGCTAAGCTCAGGCCTACGATCTTCTCCTGTTCAGGCCACGTTCTCTTCCTGCTAGTCAACGATCTCTTCATTGTCTACGATCTCCTCCTAGGCAATGATCCCCTCATCAACAGGCCTACGATCTCTTCCTAGTCTACGATCGCCTCATGCTCAGGCCTACGATCTCCTCCAGATGTGACTAGCCCAGCCTCCAAGCTCAGGCCAACGGTCTCCGCCTAGTATGGTCAGCCAAGGCTCAATTTGGTGTGGACTCGTTCAGTAATTTGGTGTCGACTTGTTTCTCAGCCTCCCCATCTCCCGACGGGATGCTGTTTAAGACTATAGTTTAAAGGACGCTTTCATTATTTAGTAGCACTTGAATAGGAAGGGTTTGATTGATAGGCAGACAGGGCTTTGATTTCAGGTTACAGGTGGATAAAAACAAGGATACCAATGCTGAACAGAAGCGAATACGGTCTCAGACCTGGCTTGTCCAAGGGAAAATTCCTTACCAGAAGAGATGTTACATTGGTTGAAATCTCCCTGAGCAACATTGGGTACATGGAAATAAAGCAGGTGGAATAATCTTCTGTCTGTGTAAATCTGACATCACCATCATTCTTGTGTCTGAATTGCAGAAACAAGACAGGACGGTGATAAATCTGATCAGCGACATTGGCGGCCAAGTAGGACTCTGGATCGGACTATCGATGGGGCCGTCTCACTTTGAAAGTGTTTACATGGTCGTATCTTTGCAGTATATGTAAATGCATGTGGACTCTAATTTTACCTATTGATCGGTCAAGATTCATGCCTCTTGTTCAAAATAGTGGTAACAGTTACGGCCAGTGAGACGGCCCACCCTCCCCAGTGGCCGTCATCAAGTTCGTCTTGGTAGTGCTGGGATTGGCCCTTCACAAACTGCGACTACACCGACATCGCCTTCTGTGTTGGAGGAATAACGACCTTGAGAGAGGGGACAATTGATCGTATACCTCATAGACGATGTTCGTTAGTCTCCCTGAAGTTCCGTGGTACGTACCAGATTGTGTGGTGCTACTTCCAGTGGTGGTTATGCATGGCTTGCGTGGAACAGACTTGTCGAAGATAGGCTTAAAATGGTGGCAAAGTTTGTCCGAATTCAAGCAGTATTCGGCATGTTTAAAGCAGTCTTGATAGATAACAATAATGTTGACCTGTGACAACACCGCCAAGCACACTGAACTAGCCCTTAGAAAGCCGCCTAAAAGGTTCATTTTCAACCTACGGCGAAAGGCATGCGACGATAGAGCACGTTGTGTGATTAATGCAAAGATCACCCGTTCGCATTAGAAACGTGTTATTTCTCATCGCGATGTGTTGCTTCACTTTAAGCTGGGTTGTTGGTGCAGAGGCGTAAATGCATGTACGTGACTCTGCATAGTGGTACACCCTAGACCCGCTCACAAAATATAGAACCTGTTTTCTGGAACGGTGTTCCAAGTGGTGAATAGTCAAGACGACTCACCAGCTCCATTACACCATCTCCTTACACAAATCATCTACAGCAGTGGTCTTCTGGTTGCAATCAATTATGCCACAAAATAACAGTGTTGTCGTTATTGATCCGGAGGGAAAACCTTCGCCGATTCTCAATCGTGGTATCAGCGAGCCCGTCAGTGGGAGAGACTACGACCGAGCGAAGCCGCGCAAAAGCCGCCATTCGGTGGACGCCGACTTGGATCGCAGAATAGACCAGGCCTTAAGGTCATATTTTGGGAAGAAGAAGGTGGTGCCAAAAATCATCCTGCCAGCCGACAGAGAGGAAGTTGGAGAGAAGAAGTTCTCTGACATCTTTCTGAAGACGGAGATCCATGGCTTGGGCGAGTGGTACATGGCCCCCAGTTGTCTGGAGAAGATCTTTTGGACAGTCATCGTCATTGGGGCTCTTATTGCCACAGCATGGTTTGTATACAAAGAAGTCGAAAGCTTCGACGAGGAAGCGATCAGAACGGAAGTGCACTACCACAAGCAGTCTGAAAATTTGACTTTTCCAACCATCACGATTTGCCCGTTGAACTCCCTACATGAGTGAGTCCAAGCTGCTAGAATGGTACTTTCTTGGGTGCCTAACTAATTTGAAAATATTTGCAGCCTACCTATATGTATCAATACAATGCGAAAGCAATCACATTGAAAAGCAGAGCACCAAATGCTTCCCGCAGGCCGTATTCAGGAAGAAACTAAGAAAATATCTGGAGACAAACAAGCTGCCACTAGTACTGCTGAAGCGCAACCAGCACTACGTGTCTCCAGAACACTCGTCAAAGAGGCGACACATACTTGATCTGATGAGACAGCATACACCTCTCGATGTGTTTGACAACATTACAGAGAGTGGAGAGAGCTCGCTGGAAGAGGTTGAATTGGAGCAGCTTGCTTTGGATGTAAGTTTAGTGATCAAACAGCCTTCAAGTGCTGTACTATCGGCATTGCTCAATTTTGATTCTGCTTCAAGTCAAGTTTGCCTGTGTCAGTTTCAGCTGGGCTACTCCGCAAACGACTTCATCCTCGATCCCTACAAAGTGGCAGCGGCCACTGGCAGCTATGTTCACTGGCAGTACACGAGTGGAAAGCATCTTCTTTTCAACGTCACAGAAACCCTAACAGACTTTGGCTACATCAAGTGCTTTCTCGTCTCGTTCGAGTGGCCTGCTGAAAGAGCGAAGCAACAAAATTCTCCCTCAGGCGGCAGGCTGTACAGTTTCAAAGGACTGCTTTTGTTGGACTTTGATATTGCCAACGCCTATCCATACCCAACTGAGAAACAGCCAGCGTATGACGGCGCGCTGATCTATGCCAGTGACAATGGGTCCACAACAACATTCGAAGGAGAGTTGCTGCGTGTCGGAGGCTATCAGAAGGTTACGGTGCAAAGGCGTCAAGTGGTCCTGCTCGACTCAATCCACAATTGCTTGAAGAGCCAGGATGCAGCGGCGAAGTTCAAGGTAATGCCTCACTCATCAAGAGTCATATCCCATATCCTTCTACATCTTGTACACACGTGTAAGCGCCGACCGGCCAGGGGGGGGGGGGGGGGGGGGGGGGGGGGTATAGGCCCCCTCAGGGGGGGGGGGGGGGTCTAGGGCCCCCGGAGGGGGGGTCAAATGACCTAAAAATTTTACCAAAAAAAGTACCAAAAATGAGAAAATTGTACAAAAATAGACCAAAAAGAGCCAAAAATCGCTTAATTATTTTGGTCAAAACGTCCAAAATGTAGCGCCGCAGGCGAAAATTTTGCTATTTTTAAGTGCCGCAGGCACAATTAGTGCCATTTTTAAGCGCCGCAGGCGAAAATTTTTCAAAATCCTTGGGGGTCTTTTGGGAAGCATGGGAGGAGGGTACCTGGGGGGGGTATGGGGGGGGGCCACCTCCGGCTAGGGGGCGGGGCTTCACCCCCCCCCCCCCCCCCCCCCCCCCCCCCCCCCCCCCCGGCTACACGTATGGGTATGGCCCACTCGCGTCGCTGCAACCTGCAAATATATGTACATGTACACACTACGCACATTGCAGATTTTGAAGATCTCACACCCAGAGCAGTATAGTCCATTTCTGTGCAAAATGGACTGTTTGATTACGACGCGAATGCAAGAGGCTGAGGACAACCGCCGACAGAGTGACCATTGCCACAAGCAAGCACAGGAGTACATAAACGATGCCATACTCGACAAGTATAAGAATAAGCAGAGCGATTTCTACAAAGACCTTGGAGGTCCAGAGGGAAACACAACAGGATGCAACTACCTTGTCGAAGACGAAAGAATCGCCAGAAAGTGTAAAGCTCACTGCCCAGAGCTGTGTGAGCGCTTTGAATATCCCGTGACTGTCTCTTATGCAAATGGGCCTTCAAGACACATCGATGACATGCTAACGTCGGCGGATCGGCCGCTCAGCCTGGAAGAAGCCAAGCTGCTGAACGAAACGTTTGTCATGAGTGAGTTTGTCCAAGCTTGCAGCACCTAGCTACACTTTCGCTTATGGTCTTCTAATGTTCCAGCACACATCTGCGAATACCCCATCGACAAAGGCTGTCCGACGGAGGGTACGGATACTGCACGGCGGTGGTATTGGGACAGTGGCGCGCAAGAGTGCACAGAAGATGAGTACTACCCTTGCATTGGCGATAAACTCAATTGGACGAAAGCAATCAACAAGAATCGTTTCAAGACAAGAGCGGAGTGCAGGGACAACTGTGACCTGCAACGTATGTGTACATGTAGTGGCAACAAATGTATGTGTGCGCAGTGTGCACGTCTAGAATGTGGGGCATGTTCATATGTGGCATGTACAGTAACAAGTGACAACGATTGTTATGCAGACTATCTACTGTGCACATACATTGTGCCATTTCATTAAGGGGACAATTATTTGCAGCTTTTAATTTGTAACTACAGCTTTTCATTTAGAAGAATGCGCTTTTAACTGGCACCGCTTTTCATTCTGAACAAAGCGCTTTTCATTTGGAACATTGCGCTTTTCGTTTAGAACAATGCGCTTTTAAGAATGCCGGCATCATGGAGGGGCTATGTATATACTGTAGGAGCAGCTTTTCATGTTGAACAAAGCGCTTTTCATTTTGAACAATGCGCTTTTCGTTTAGAACAATGCGCTTTTAATTCTGCTGTGAGACAAAGGGCAAAAGTGCAGAAAAAATGAAAAATGTTTAAAATACGGGATTAATTAACTTTTAGTACTCCTTTGCCTGCATCAGGTAATGACCATCTTCCTTGTTTCCTCACACTTCTTTCGAACACAGAATATTCCTTTGAAAGCAGGCTTTGCTTAGGCTCGCCCTGCGCCCACCGTGCACAAGAGTCAGTTGGCGTCGCAGTCTGGCGGGTCGAAGCTTAGGCTTAACGCGACCGGTGACCGACTTCAGGGCGCGCGGAGCGCGCCCTGAAGCTGGTGGTCGCGCTAAGCCTCAGTTGAGACCCGCCAGGCGCGACGCCGACCGAGTTTTAGTGCAAACAGTGGGTGGAGTCCCCCGTATACTTCACCTCCTGCTTAGGCCGGCTGTGCCCCTTCCCTGCTAGCGCTCGCAACAACTTTCACTTTGAAGCCTATTAGCCTAAGGCCACGCCCACGCCGACAAAGTTTCCCAAGCAAACTGGGGTGTTCGCATCGACGTCACGTTGCGACAATGCCGTGCGCGACGCAGCAGGGCGTTAAAAGCGGTTTGTTCAATTTAAAAGCGGTTTGTTCAATTTTCGGTCCAGCTGCTGTCAAAAGCTGCATGTTCAAGTTAAAAGCGGTTTGCTCATTTTTAAAAGCGCAATGTTTATTTTCTAAGCGCTTTTGATTTAAATTAAAAGCGCCCTAAAATACCAGCCTTTCATTAAGGAGGGGAACGCTGTCGTGCTAACGCCGCAAAAGCTCTCGACGCGCTGGACGGATTATATTTCCCGGTCTCACTGCACTGCACGTCAGACAAGACGATGTATTATTTCAAGACTGTGAACAACACCTGCGCTCGCTTCCGTTTCAATGGTTGTCACGCCACCAACAATGTGTATGAGACATTGGAGAACTGCATCGCAGACTGCAATGGTGTGTGTGCGTTGTAAGGCACAGTTCTTTTGTAATTGATTTAGCATAGTACAAGATGGTGAAGGTTAGCACTACTTGGTCGGGGTTGGCGAACCTTCAGCAGTGATTGATCTTTGATCGTGTGCGTTATGTATGTACAGTATCGTTATGTGTTATGCAGAATAATGCCTGTTGTATAGGTTATACATATTTGAAATGTGTTCAAGCCCGACTTGTGAGATCGTCAAGTGCCTGTGGTCAGAATAGATAGGTTTAGTGTGAAGTTGCTCGCAAAAGTGGATTCTAAAGAATGAGCTGGCTTGTGCAATTCAGGAACAGACTTGGACTACTGGGATATGAGCGGACCAGGCTCAGACTGGCCGGCCCGCCTAGGGGGAGGTATTGGTCTAATGGGCCTAGACGGACCAAAGGGTTACTCTGGACCAGACCCCTTTGGAATACACGGCGGAACAGGCATGGTTAGCTACCCGGGAGATATCGGAATGCCAGGCGAAGAGGAGTTTGACGACTACTATTATGCTGATGAGTCCGGGGCCGACGAATGGATGCCCGGTGCTGTGGGGCCAAGAGGAGATGTGGCAGTCATTACTACCGGGGGGTCAGCTCTGCCGCCTAGAGAGAGGGGTTCTGTGAGGTCAATCGGGAGAAATGGGCCCAGTGGGACACAAAGCGCTGCTGGTGAAAGGGGACCTAAGGGTAGAAGTGGGAGGCTAATTAGACTTCATGTTCTTCCGCTTCGTCGCGACATCAGAGAGTTGGACCATCCGGTAGCTGAAGAAGCAGTTCAAATTTTTAAAAATATGCCGTCCTTGCTGTGTGGTCAAACAACACCTTATGTGCTACAATTCAGGCCAATGAAGGCGAAGGCGAAGCCAAGGACAGCAACGTTGATGGGGATAGTACTGTCTCAGCTGCTGATCACAATGGTACAGCAAACGCGTCAGATAGTGGACGCGTCAAGCCAATATCGAGGGAGGAGCTACACAATATTCGACGACGCTACAGTGTGGAGAAAGGCTCGATTTATGCCAGGAAGGATGTGTCATTTGTGGAAATTTCTTTTGGAAATGGAGAATACACAGAGATTAGACAGGTGACGAGACGACTGAACTGATTCCCTAACACCTTTACACAAGTAACAAATTGTGCATAGCACTTTCAGAGGGTGGCGAGGACTAGAATTAACCTAATAAGCGACATCGGCGGCCAAGTTGGGCTATGGATTGGACTTTCAATCGGGTCGTTTTGCATACGAACTCCTTAATTTGTCACTTGCTCGTATATGCTAAGATCTAGCCTGGATTTCTTGAGTGTTGCCTGTGAAGAACTGACCATGCAATTTCTAACTCTAAAATTAAGTAATTACAGTGGAGAATCTCGGACAGCATTTGTCAGAATTGTCAGCAAAACGACCCTCGGCTAGTGGCCGTCATAAAGTTCGTCTATGTCGTGATCGGCCTGATGCTGCACAAGCTACGACTGAACAGACACCGCCTGACATGCTGCCCGACGGGGGACTTGGAAAGTGGACAATAGGAGAAAAGGTTGCAGTCAGCGATAGATTTGCGACTGCACGGGTGCCGCTTGTTTCGCGTCACTCTGCGTTTCCTCTTCGACTGTCGTATGTACCACGCACTAGCGTGATACGCAGATGTAGCACAGAAGCAGGCTCAGGATGAGCCTTCTTAACTATAAAGCTAGTCCCAATGCTACTGGATGAATTGCCACTGGCAAAGGCCTCGTGGCAGGCGGCACAGCGCAAGTCGGCATGCAACGGTAGGCAGCTCGAACCCTATCCTCAGTGAATCAGAGCTGCTGAAACTTCAAGGTACCATGGTGATTTCACAGGTTTCGCAGGATGTCGAACGAACATTCTAAGCAACCCGTAGTCGATATCTGAACGCTGAGCATCAAAGATCGACAATGAAAAGAGCAAGTTATTCAGTGATATGGTCTTGCGTAATGATAACCTTTTGTAATGGCAAGCGTGCTTTGACGCCAACGGTCATGAGCGCTTCTACACGGACTACTTACATTCCTGAAGGTATGTTTCATAAACCAGGCAAGTCGTCCGGGGGACGCAGTATACTCCACAAATTTGAACTTCTACGCATAGTGACTCCTATGCTGTTGTGGCCTCCTGACACTCCCAATCGCAAAACTAATGCCGAAATCGTGATCTACATCCCAGAATACCCCAGAATCGAGATACAACACCCCTAACTTCCTATGGACTCGCAGAACCGAAATTCTGCACTTGGAGTACGGTAGCATGCAAATTCGTCATAGGTACGTTCAAACATCGTCTAAACGCTAAACAAATGCCAAATTCGTAATCAGCGCCCCCGAAAACCCCGAAATCGAGTATAATATCGCGAAAGTCGACGCGACACCCAATATTCAAATGGACGCGGCAGGGTTACTGTAGCTCTGAAAATATTTCAAAAACACTTTTCTGGACTAGATTTCAACGTAGAATTGTTTGAAACCACTTTTGGAGCGATTCGGTAACGCATACGAGCGCCACAGACGCTGAAACGCGAAAATCGCAATTTTCGACCCCGGAGTCAAAAAAGTTGCGGGAAAATAACTTTTTTGTGTTTCAACCGATTTTCTCCGTTCATGGCTCATTCGATAGAGGACATCTGGGAAGGAGCACCAAAAGCGGTCTCGCCGCTCTAGCTGCCACCTAGCTCGCACAGCAGCCCGTCAAAGTCGACCCGGGGTCAAAATTGGCGAATTTTTCAAATTTGGCGCCAAAATGGGTCCCGCAGCGATCCAATTCATTTCTTCCACCCTCGGCCCTATCGAGTACTACAACATATCAAAAGATAGTATATACCATTATATGCAACTTTTTCGAGTTCTACCTTGCCCAACCCTATTTTCAGTACTTTGAAAATTTAAATTTTTGAATTTCCCGCCAACGGGGTCCCGGAGCGTGACCCCGTATGTCGTGCAGGTTGCCCACCCACTAGGCCTACCCAACGCAAAAAACCGTTTGCAAATCGGCCGCTTCACGCGCGAACCCCATCCGGTCCAAATTACTGCGTTTCGCGCACAATCGCTATATACTCCACACTTTTTGTGGAGTATAAAAATATTGTGGTAAGTCGGAATGCTCAAAGAAACGTAAAATCCAAATTTCGGTATTGTTGTAGCCTAGCATTGTTTGGTGCAATTTGTGTACCGGGAGCTCCATAAATGTCGCCCCCCACAGCCCCCCCCCCCCTTCCCATCCCCAGCTACAGCTTTTGGAAACGTTTCGCGCTGAAACTTGCACAGATTAAAGCCCAACGTCTCGGGACATTTGACACCAAAGTTCATCACACTTGACCCCATTCAAACGGGATTGTGGGTGCAAAACCCCAAAACCCATACTGGCCTCTGACGTTTTCCCGCGCAGTAATGCAGCAGTATGCGGAGCAGGGAAGCGACCCCTGATCTGGTTC
>JASAMZ010003358.1:0-10507 GCA_030248115.1 Linhomoeus sp. GSCO2_2
CGCGACGCTTCAGCACGCGCTTGCCTCGCTAGCACTTCGCCACGCCAAGCTTCAGCACGCACGCGCTAGGAAGCCAGCAGGAGGGTGGAGAGAAGAGGCTTCTTCGGAATGGCCGTCCTGGATGGGAAGCTGTACGCGATGGGCGGTTTCAACGGCCGCGATCTGGCTGAGTACGATCGAGGTGTGGAGTCCTGAAGTGGGGCTGTGGCAGGTGGTGGGGGAGAGGCTGCTGCAGCCCACCCTTTCCTTTGCCGCTGTTGCGCTGTGATGCACTTGGGGCGTTTCGAGTGAGGAAGTGTTTCATGTGGATGTTGAGGAGAATGATTCATTAACGATCGTGGATTCATTTCGGTACATTACTCTGCGACGGCACATTCGAAACGGTGAAACATTTCATATTTCACAAAATGCAGTATTTCTTCATCCTTCACTTGCTGAGTATAGCGCTGAAGTAGTTGGTGGTTTGGCCTTCCGCTGTGGAACGATCGTCAGCATACGTGTAAGCGCCAACCGGCCAGGGGGGGGGGGGGTCGGGGGGGGGGGGGGTATAGGACCCCTCAGGGGGGGGGGGGGGGGGTCTGAGGGCCCCTGGAGGGGGGGGGGGGTCAAATGACCTAAAAATTTTGCTAAAAAAGTACCAACAAGCTTAGAGTAAAAACTGGGTACCCGATGATGGTTGATTGGCATTGTATAGTGAGTTGTTCATTTGAGGAGTATATTCCATGGAGTGTCGGAATAGTAAGTTGAGCATTTCTTCGGGGAGTATCGCCGCAGTTACCTCGAGTTTCCAGAGAAAGTTTGTGCCATCGTTGGGCAATCGATGCCTGTAAGGCACATCGGTGGGTACTGATCCATAAATGGATCAGGATTGTTCGCCGCAGGTTCACTTTGGAATAAAGAGGGTCTAAATGGGACGACGCCCTTTTCTTTTGGGCCACAAATGCGGAGGGTTACGGTAACGTTGCTCTAGATTGCAGAACCGCACAGTGAACAGAATTGCCGCGTTTCGTCTTCGATTGAATAGGTGGCAAAAACATACGTTGCCGGACACATCCATGGAAAAATATTGCTAAGTTTTAGTCATTTGAAATTGCCGAAATCTGCCATGTTTGAAAAAAAACTTGAAAATGTCCCTAATTTCGTGAATTCTAAAATCTGAAACTGCTGTATAATTACTTGACATACTAAGCCCGATTCATCCACGCAAAGATATTCTGAATTTTAAGTTGTTTGAAATTGTCGAAATTTGGCAATTTTGACAAAACCATTAAAAATAACCTTAATTTTGTTAATTATAAAATCTAAAACTATTTGATAAATACTTGGTAGACTATGCTCGATACATACGTGCAAAGAAGTTTTGAAATTTAAGCTGTTTGAATTTGTCGAAATTTGCGAATTTTGACGAAACCCTTAAAAATATCCCTAATTTCGTTGATTATATTCGCTGAAACTATTTGCTAAATACTTGGCAGACTATGCTCGATACACCCGTGCAAAGAAGTTTTGAAATATAAGCTGTTTGAAGTTGTCGAAATTTGGGAATTTTGACAAATACCTTGAAAATATCCTTAATTTCGTAAATTCCAAAATCCGAAACTATGTCACAAATTCATCGCGTAGTATGCCCTTTCCATTTCAGCCAAAACTTTGCCGATACGACTTGTAAATAAAAGTGTCATTTTTGACATTTTCATATTTTAATCGTTAATATCTCGAAATAGCGAAACTAGCAACAGAAACGGACAACTGCGCGTTACTCAGTGCATTCGACTCCATTGGGTGGCACTAACCATCATGTCTAGTTTTGTGACACCCACAGACAGACAGACACACACATACACGAACGGACAATAGCGTCCGTATATATACTCGCCGCGCTGGGGCGCGGCGAAACAAGCTGTGTGTGTAAAAAGTTCAACCTATACTTTGTGTCTGTCAAATTTTGGTGAGCCGTATAGTGGACTTTGTGCGCATCGTTAGCCGCATCTGGAGAAAGTGTCTTGAGAACGTGTACCTTAATAGCAAGTGCAGCTATCCCCACGATACGGTTGTCTGTACAGCTGATCTAAAGCTCAGTGATATCGCCGCGTTCGCTATATGTTATCGGCATGATACGACGCCGTTTATCTAATGTTTCCTACCGTGTGAAACCGTCACATCCAACAAAAAACTTGCCAACAGTGTGGTCCGGTCTGTGTGAAAACAACGGATGACGCAGGCTACTGGACGAACCAAAGTTGGGCCGAACCAGCACGACAAAGCAACGGACGACGCGTGCTACTGGACGCACCAAAGTTGGGAAGAACCAGCTCTACAAGAAATGCTGCAATTTTACTTTGCACACTCAACAGAAAGGTAGGATGAGCATTTAGTTGCAAAATTACAACTGTTTACCCGGTTTCTTACCCAAGTTTTGGTAGTGGGTAAGTAAACCAGGTACCCGGTTTTCGGCCTGAAACCAGGTAAGTAAACTGGACGAAAAACCGGGTAAAAGTACAACCGGGTACGCAAAACTAAACCGGGTAAGTACAAAGTAAGTATACCCGGTTTTTAGAAACCGGGTGAAACCGGGTAAGTACTTACCCGGTTTCCGAGTTGCCATCACTAGTACAGACAGCCGCCGCACGCAAAAAGGGGGATCCCAAAACTAAATGGTCGACTAATACAAGTTACATCAAAGAAGACGCAATTGAAAACAGATGCGCAAAATAGTTCTCTGTTGCAAATGTAAAATGTACTTTGAGTTCCACGCGCAGAGTTCAAAAGGAGCGTTCGAACTGACGCTACACCCATTGCGAAAGCGACGCGAATAGAATTAGTTCGAAATTAGCTCATCGTGGAACGATGTCGTCAGCTGGCTTGGAAGATGCAGAACAGGATTTTTTGAGAGAACTGTTTCAGTTTTCCACGTGGCTGCCGGCTGATTTCGACTGCGAAATCGTGCAATTCTCCCCCCGAAACGCGACCGCTTCCGATTTTTTCGCCAAAATTCACTGTGAAATTGCCGACGCGAAGTCGTTTGTGAAGAAATTCGGTGAGAATACGAGCACTGGGCGGATCGTTTACTCGACGAAGAAGAGTCAGCGCAAGACGTTGTCTCCCTCGAAGCGGCCGATCAGCTGGGCCAAGTACCACTGACAGTTGTCGAGCACGAACAAGGCTAAGGATCCACAGAAGGCGTCGACCTCGCGGAATTTGTGCTGCGAGGCTTCCTTCCATCGAGTTCAAGTTCTGCAACCAGAAGTTCGAGTACGACGCCAACAGAAAAACAAGTTCCGAGAGTGTCTCGAGAAGATGCCTCATTGCGCCAAGAGCGTCAAGCAGTTCGTTCGCAATTTGGGCCTGATCCACACAGGTGAGAATCGCTCTCGGAACAGAATGTCGTGTTGTTTGGGATTTGTTCTCCACAGAAGTGCAATTCTTTGGCTGATTTATCACCTATTTCGTCGTGTCCAACTTGCGGCGTACAATATTCGTGCTGATTCCCCCTGTGCTGCGCATGCTGAGGTAACCTCTTTACGTAGGCAACCAGCTCGACACATTCCTGGTAGCTGGAATCCTCCCCAAGAAGCGCTACCACGCAGGAGCCAAAATTCCGGCGATCACGAAATATCTTCACAGGAAGTGGAAGGCGACGATAGAGCTGACGAAGGGAGCGAAGAGAGGGGCCGCTGGAAAGCTGCCGAGTGGCGCCCCAAGAAGAGAGCGAAGTTCGCCAATAAGTTGTCCCAAAACATTTAAAAATTTGCCCAACGCGATCAAGCATGGCCGTCGCGCATGATAGGAGCGTCGCGAGCTCGTGATTGCTATTTTGTTCAATGTTGTGTGTTACTCTCGTGATCCCTTTTGTGCTGTCGACGTTGGCGTCTTTCTTATGGTTTGAGAGTGCAAATCGCGCAAGTGCATAGTGCATGCGCAAGAACGCAGCCAGTTGAATACACACATATGTTTGGAGTTAGGTAGTGAACGATTTCGATCGGCATCGTTGAATTCTCCAACTTTTGCTAACTGGCAATCTTTCATTGCTCATCTCGGCGCGCCGCAAACTGAGTTTTGCCGTCGGCGGCCAAGCGCAAAGCAAATTGCGCACCTTTCTACTGTACTCTGTGACGTGAACGCTAATCGTAGAGACATTGCGCACACATTGACTGAACTTCGCAACCGGATTTTTCCGTTGCGTCATGACACTTCCCATTTAGTTTGGGGATCCCCCTTTTTGCCAACCAACCGCACCGTGGTAATAGATGCATTTGAATTGTGGTACACGTTCTCAAGATCCCTTCGCTAGATGCGGCTAATTATGCGAATGAAATTCACTATGCTGTTCACCAAGATTTGACAGGCACAAAGTATAGGTTGAACTTTTTACACACACAGGTTGTTACTCTAAGCTTGTTACTCTAAGCTTGTTGTTTTGACTACTCAGGTGGCTAGTCCGCAGGCTACTCGAAGATATCTCAAACTCCACTCTACGGCGTCAGACGAGCGAGTATTGAGCCCGAAGCGAGCGTGACGCATGCACGTACGTACGCACGCCGAGCTCTTGATAGGGTTTGCTCGGCTGAGGCCGAGCGAAATAACTTGAGTTTGTCTGGGAGTGTGTGGTGGGAGTGTGAGGATCGGGATTTCGGGAACGGTGGAGCCATGGATGGAATGCCCCCCTCCGACTAGTTGGAAATGCACCCCTTTACCCCACACTTAGGCGGTAGTTTGGTTTGCAACATCTCCCCCTCCTCTGCCTTATGATGCCTCCCAATAGAAAACCTATGTACGACACTGCATCTGTACCTCTTAGAGGAATCGAGGTTGTAGTAGCTCTTGACGTTGTCGTCGCCGTCGTTGTCCTTGGGGTTGTCGTTGAAGCTGCAGATCATAAGATTGTGGATACCATGCTATGATACTGTGGTTGTGTTGCTAAATCCCGCAGCTGAAAGTGTATCCCGCTCCAGACGACGCCCCGCCGCCCATCATTATCGACCCTTGAGAGGATCGACCCTTGAGTGGGCACGAATTTTCGACCTTCTCCGATTTGGCTGATTTTCACATATGTTAAAACGGAAGTTATCTTAAGCATTCTAGTTTTTGTCCCAGGTCGCTAAGACGTTTCTAGCTCAAGTTACAGCAGGGTGTCAAAGTTAGCCTATCTCACCAAATTTTGGTCCTTCAAATGGCAAAAAGTTAAATTGCTATTTCTCGAGATTGAGTGAGTGGAACGAACTGATTTTTGGTCACGTGATACACAACTAGTAACTGTACATATGTGGTTGGTTGTGGACAATTTCGTTGCGCCTAGCAAGCACAGCGCTCAAAGCACCGTCAAAGCGGCAACGTTATAAATTTTTGATTTTTTGGTTTTGCTAATTTTGACCACAAAATCGTCCGAAGGTACACCCAATTTTTTCTTCAGTTGTAGCTTATTTAAATGCGTATCGATTGGTTTTTAAATGAAAAAATTTACATACCCCCATTTTGCGACGGAGTGAGCTGGATTTCGCCAATTTTGGCAATTCTTGCTGGCGCGGTGACAGACATGGAAAGTCACTACAGTGGGGCAGGCCTACTGAACTGATTTTTCCACAGTTAACGAAGAAGACCTGCCTCTACAAACTGCAGAAGTTTCAGCCAATTCGGTGCTGTGGTGCCAACGCAGCGGTGAAACCCCATGTGTAGTGGCCGGTCCAGAAAATTCGATACTGGGTGTTGACTACTAAACTCTCTTTCTGAGATATTTGACGTGAAGTGAAGGCAATTTCTACACATAAAAGTATTATCTCCGATTTCGCTGAAATTTTGTGGGGTTTTGAGCACTGTGCTTGCTAGGCGCAACGAAATTGACCACAACCAACCACATGTGTACAGGTACTAGTTGTATATCACGTGTCCAAAAGTCAGTTCGTTCCACTCACTCAATCTCGAGAAATAGCAATTTAACTTTTTGCCATTTGAAGGACCAAAACTTGGTGAGATAGGCCAACTTTGGCACCCTGTATGTAGCCTGAGCTAGGAACGTCGCAGCGATCTGGGACAAAAAACTAGAACGCTCAGGATAACTTTCGTTTTAACATATGTGAAAATCAGCCAAATCGGAGAAGGTCGAAAATTCGTGCCCACTATTGGCCGCGAAGAGTCGATCCTCTCGGACAGCGTCTCTTAATGACAGACCCAAAAAATTAAACAAGCTCCGGTATTAAAAAGTTGAGTTTGTATTCTGACTGACATTGCATAGAGTTGCGTTCTTTCTGCAGAGAGTGCGAGAGCTCATCGCCCGTATTGCTCCGCTTCACGAGCTCCCCCTTCGCAAGAGGGTATTGCTTAGCAATATTGATATCGCCCGGGATTTGGTTTTTAGAGCAAGAAAATCCCTCTTTCGAGCAACGCTTTTAAAAAAGTGACAAAAACTTGTCAAAGTTCTGACAAACTTATGACAGAGCACAAAAGAACGCACTATGAGCAATCAAGCCATGTTGTACTTCTGTCCATAGAGCAAAACGAAGTTTACTTTTCTTGGCGCGTGTAGTGCGTAGCGAACCTTGGAATGACGTGCCGAGTGTCGCTCTAATCGCAACATGAGCAATTCAGAAAGTTCCAGAGTAAAACTCAAAACTATTGTTTCTGTGATGCGTGTTTTAGTGAATTACAAAATGTTTGCTGAGAAATGAAAGAGCATGCCGAGAGCTTAAAATTTAGACGCAAGACAGACGAGTTGGAGCCGTTTTGCGGTTTAAACCTTCGGGTTACCGTAACTTGCGAAATTCAAATTTTTGAGTTTCGACCAATGGGAGAGCAAATGATCAGCGAGTCGAGAGCTATCCACTGACCACGAGATTGTCTCTCTACGACGCAAGTTGAGCGACTTAGAACGATTTTAGCGTCAAAATGTCGAGAATGGCGTTTTCGGCGGTGCGTGTTTGCGTAATTAAAAGAACTTTTGCAGTCACATGAAAGAACGCGTCGAGAGCTTTCACCTGACGTGTCGATTGCCGCTCTACGACGTAACACGAGCGAGCTAGGGCCGTCTTGCGTTTTGACTTTCGGGTTACTGTAGCGCGCGCAATTCAAACTTTTGAATTTCGGAACCTCTTAGCGGAATGATCATTGAGTTGAGACCTATCCGTAGAGCCCAAGGTCTCCTTCTACGACTTTCCAACGCCGAGATCTGAGAGCGTTACGTACGCACGGACGCACGCACGCACGCACGCACGCACGCACGCAAGCGATCTATTTTGTAACCTACTTGGTTCAGGTGTCGTATACTTGAGTTCGTTGAATAATTCTCGGCACACTGATAATTCCGTTAAGAAGGACTCGAAATTCAAAAGTTTGAATTGCGCGCGCTACAGTAACCCGAAGGTCCAACGGACAAACGGCTCTGACGCGCTCGTCTTACATCGTAGAGCGGCGTGCGATGTAGGTCAAGCTAGAAGTTCTTAACGTACTACTGCGTTTGGCATTAAAAGTTTTCTTAATTACGCACACACGCAACACGAAAAGCAACATTCTCGCATTCTTCAGCATAGAAATCGCTCTAACTCGCTCAGCGTGCATCATTTAAGGTGAGCAGATCTTGGGTTGGTTGGATAGCTCTCAACTACGGCAGATCATTTGTTCTATGGATTGGTCAAAACTCAAAAGTTTGAATATCAGGAGCTACAGTAACCAAAGGTTCAAAACGCGAAACTTATCTAACTCGCTCGTCTTCCGTCATAGAGAGACGATCTTGAGTTCGTTGAATAGATTTCGGCACACTGATAATTCCGTTAAGAGAACTCGAAATTCAAAAGTTTGAATTGCGCGCGCTACAGTAACCCGAAGGTCCAAAACGCAAAACGGCTCTAACACGCTCGTCTTACGTCGTAGAGCGGCGTGCGATAGGTCAACTAAAAGGTTTTGACGTGCTCTTTCGTTTGGCATTTAAAGTTTTCTTAATTACGCAAACACGCACCACTAAAGCGACATTCTCGCGTTTTTAGCATAGAAATCGCTCTAACTCGCTCAGCGTGCGTCGTAGAGAGACGATCTTGAATTCGTGGATAGCTCTTGACTCACTGATTATTTGTTCTTGGATTGGTCAAAACTCAAAAAGTTTGAATTTCGGGAGCTACAGTAACCCAAAGGTTCAAACAGCAAATCGGCCCTAACTCGCTCGTCTTACGTTGTAGAGCGGCATTCGTTCGACCGTTTGAAACCTTACGTTGAGGCAGTTGTTGAACGGTCATTCCTAAAGAAATACGTTTGTTTTTTTAAACCCTTGTCTTACGAACAACTTTACCTGCTAAAAAAATTAATCCCGGCGATCCCAATGTTGCCTTGCAACAACCGCTCAGAAATGCGTGTCTTGCCCCAAAAATTAATCCCGGGCGATTCCAATGTTGCCCTGCAAGAACCGCTCAGAAAGGAGCGTGTCAGAAGTAGCGCATGAATAGTGGACTCCGGGCGGGCGCGCGTCATATCGGAAAGGCTTCGAAATACTTTACAAAAGTATCCACTCTTTTGCTCTTCCACTTTAAAACACTCACAAACCACTCTGTATTAATAAAACAACTCAACTTTTAGAACAGCTTGTTTAGGCGCCGCAGGCGAAAATTTTTGAAATTCTAGGGGGGGGGGGGGGTCTTTTGGGGAAGGCGGGGAGGGGGGTACCTGGGGGGGGGGGGGGGGTATGGGGGGTACACCTCCGGCTAGGGGGGGGGGGGGCTTACCCCCCCCCCCCCCCATGTCCCCCCCCCCCCCCGGCTACACGTATGAGCAATACTGGTTTTGAGAGGAGGGGGGGGGGGGGGTTAGAGTAGTTTCATTTGCGTTATTTCGCAATCTGCACAAAGTGGGCGGGCACGGCTTGGGGACGTTGTCAGCTTTATTTGTGAGTGTCCAAAATATATCGCTGCTATTATGTGCAATCATACTGAACTTGAGAGCGGGAATGTGGGATGTTAGAATCGCGTTTCGATTCTGCAGTTCTTCTGCAGCAATACATTGTCCTTCTTGGTTCAAGATACCGTATTGCTCGGTCTGGGATCCTTCAAGGTGTCAGAGGTGTTTAGAGGTGTTTCAGAGGTGTTCCAGAGGCGTTTCAGAGGTGTTTCAAAGGTATTTCAGAGGTGTTCCAGAGGTGTTTTGGATGTGTTTTGTGTTTCAGAGAGGTTCTTCAAGGTGCTTCAAGAGGTGTTTAAGGGTGTCCAGAGGTGTTCAAGGTGTACAGAAGTCTTCAGAGGTGTTCGCGAGTCTCTGGGGCTTTGTGTTTCAGAGTCTTAAGGATATTGGAGGGGTCTCTCAACGTGCTCAGAGGCTCTTCAGAGGTGCTTCAGCGGTGTTCAGAGGTGTTTCAGAGAGATCTGCAGAAGCACTCAGAGGTGTTCAGAGGTGTTCAGAGGTGCTTCAGAGGTGTTTTAGAGGTGTTAGAGGTGTTTCAGAGGAGGTGTTCCGAGGTGTTTAGGGAGACTGTCCCAGAGCTGCTTCAGAATCTTAGAGATGCTGCAAGCTCAAGGGTGTTTTAGAGGTGTACCAGAGGGTGCTGAGTAGTGCTAAGGAAGGCATTCAAAGTGTTTCAAGGTGTCTTCTGTTAAGAAGAGTCTAAAGGTGTTCAGAGGTGTTAAAAGGCATCCAAGATATTTTACAAAGTATTCAGCAACTATTTGGAGGTGTTAGGAGGTGTTTCAAGAGGTGTCCAGAAGCATTTAGGAGGTGTTAAAAGTATTTAAGAAAAGTAGTTTGAGGTCTAAGAAAGGTGTTTCAGAGGTGTCAGAGGTGTTTCAATGTCTTTAAGAGGTATTTCAGCGGTGTTTCAGCAGTGTTCAAGGTGTTTGAGATGCTACAAAGTCTTTTCAAAGATTTTTCAGTGTTTCAGCAGTCTTTCAGAGGTGTTTCAGAGGTTTCAGAGGCATTTCAAGGCTCTTCAGAGGTGCTTGGAGGTGTTGAGGTGTCTTACAAAGGCTTAAAATGCTTTTCAGCAGCTCTGGTCCAAACACTCACCTGTCATAACTCCAGGATCTTCCAGGTGACAATGGGGCAGGGGCTTGGGGGCTGCGGGAGTACCGCATCCCTAAGGCAGAGTCCAGGAGGGAGTGTGGCAGAAGAGGAGCCAGGAAGTGGGAACAGGAAGACACAGCCTCTGAGAACAGCAAACTATTAGGGAAAGGAGCATTCGTTCCTCTTCCACTTGGGGTTAGTTATCACTGAACTCAGCAGTCAAATGTATAACTTGCTTGTCCTCAGGGTGGCCAGAACAAACTCTGCCTATCCAACTAAAATGCAAATAACTGGGCTATAAATAACAATTTTTTTTTTTCACACGGTCTCTTGCATAAGAATAGAGAAAAGTTTAGAGGTTTTTTGTGAAATTTCACTTTACCCTCACAAAACAAAAACTTGTGCCAAACAACTACAATATTGACACTTCTTGACATTTGGTGTTTTCTCCTGGGGGTGCTTTTTTGCACCCATCAGAAGCCCAGGTTGCTGCAAAGGGGGAGAGGCCATGTGAAGGCCTTTCATTTGCCACTAACAA
>JASAMZ010003359.1:0-10333 GCA_030248115.1 Linhomoeus sp. GSCO2_2
GTTGGATCTATGACAGTGATTAAATTGATACTGTACGTTCCCTACCGTCCCTGGGTCTCGATGGCGGTGACGACTTTGACCTCTCCAAGATCGATCTGCAGATACTCGACGCTTTCTTCGTCTATGTGAAGCTTGGGACACCATGCACCTCCTGCCACCTCTGCGCGAATTCTGTAATGGAACAAGTTAGTAATTGCAATAAACTATAGAATTGCAGTAAAATTCCAGTTGCAGATTGCAGACTGCTTGGTTTGGAATTCGAATTAAGTTTTGCTGCCCCCCCCCCCCCGACATCCCTCTCATCTTAACGGCCAGAATTTCGTTGTGAATACTGCGAACGCTCGGCCGAGCTGACTCAGTCTGTATGCCCGGGGCGATCTGTTGCTTCAATCACGCCCATTTTCGCGCGCTCAATTCAATGCGGCTGGTTTTCACGCCCGTTTTGAGTCACCTTGTTCCCCTCTCCCCCTATTGATGCGCCAAGTGGCTATTGTGTCGACTCTGCTCGCACGTACACTTGTTGTGAGCAATGTGGAATTAGTCACTCTCTGCTACTTGTGTGCGATTAGCGACGGATGATGTGTCAAATTTGTGGCAATTGACAAGCTTCGTGAAAGGAAGTTATGGTCGGGTCGCTCAGGCCTGGGGATTGCAAACAGTCATGGAATGGCATTTTGAAATTAAGCGGTTTAGTTTACTTCGCAATTTCCTCATGATGCACAACGTGCACACATACAACAGTGAGTTGATTTACAACAGCCATACTGCCGAGACACGCCTTTACTGCACAGAAGTGGAAGTGGCAAAACAGACGGCCATTCGCGAATTTATTGCGCGCAACAGACGGCGGCCGTACGGCTTAGTTTTCCGCGCGCACTGCCCCCAAGAGACGTAGTTATGTTTGCAAGGCGGAGGGCCACCTGTCGCCCGTAAACTTCACACGCCGCGCGCGCAATTTTGACAATTGCGTCGCTAGAGACATAAATCAGCTTCCCCAAACTTAGCATTTCTCTCGCTAGAAAGCTGCCATGCATCCTTTACTGTCTCCCACTAAACTGTTAATATCGGCCCATTGTTTCAACCACCCGTCCTACCCCATGCTAAAGACAGAAACCAGCGGGGGGCACAGTATTTCCCTTGTCCATTGTCCGATTCTCGTGTAGATGTAGCGTTAGCGCGCCCATTACGCATGTGCCCTGTCCATTCAATGGCCCACGCTCATTACTCATTAGTCAACCGAATATTGCCTCTACTTTCTCTCAGTGTACCCTTTGTCTTGCAGTCAAAGGGAGACGCCGAGCAGTAGATAAAGGGTAGGAAGATTGTGAAATGTGTTTCAAACGCGGGCTGCAAATAGGCGTTTCTCTACGTCGCTCATTTGGGTGAGATAGATCTGCTCAAGCCAAAGCCAGCCTAACGTTCGACTGGACGTCGACATCATTCGTGTTGAAATTACGGACTGCAAACAGCCCCTATGGAGTGCGGAGCGCTTATAATATAAACTCACAGAAGCATACTCTATCGCGTCTGTATAACGGTGTTGCAAAAGCGGACTACGAACACAAACCTGGCACTCCTTGGCCCGACGTTTTCCTCGTTGAAGCTGGAACTGGCGCTCAGGCTAGAGTCTGGAATCGCCCCACTCTCCATTCCCAGCGCGTCCTTGCATTTCTCTGAAATTCAAAGTTGGGTGTTACCGTAGTGGCACAACTTGAATGTGCATACAATAATATGGTACTGGCACATTTGCATATGTAGCGCATAGCGCGAGTTTCTGCATGTGCGTTGTTTTGTCGCTTTCGCGCAAGAATCCCAATGCTTCGCAAAGCTCTGAGAGACTCTAAGCGGGGATTTTCTTTCGCAGATGAGTCAGAAGACGACGGTTTCTTCTCCTCTGAGACACAGCGCATCATTTGGCGCCTTGTCATCCCTAACGCCATCAGAAAACAAACAAGATCAGCGCCAATTAAGGCCCGTCTCGAACGGACGAACGTCGTTTGTGTGATTCGATTTTGCGGCTCGATCGCCGCGCACACCCGCCCCCAAAACCGTCCCTAAACTTGCCCCCCCCCCCCCCCCCCCCGCACATTCACGGGGGGGGGGGAGGGGGGGTGGTGGGGTGGTGGAAGGGGGGGAGGTTGGGGTGGCCCATCTCTTCGCCTCATCTGACAAGCTGGCGCAAGCGCAACGGCGCGTCCGGACGTCGCCGCGAAACGCGAGCGGAGGAAGCATCAAGAATCTATTTCCTCCCTTGTCAAGAGTGGCAGTATCGGAGGAACCTCCCCCCCCCCCCCATACTGAGTGGTGAGCGGAGGGGGATAATGACAGCGATCGTTCTCCGTCAGTCTGTCCGCGCGTCGGTCGGTTGGTCAGCGCGCGGCGATGCGGTAATGTGGCGCGACCGCCGAATGCCCGCCGAGGCTTAGTGGTGCGCTGTGTCAATGTGATTCGACGAATGTATGAAAAGTGTAAATTTTTCACCATTCTGCGCCTGCGCACAAAGTCGGACGCTCCCTTTGTTCGGTGACAGTTTACGAGCTCTAATTGAGCGCCAAAGCGTCGAACGGTCGACCGCTCAATAATTCAAAGTACATGTACACGCGTGGACGAAAGGGGACGACGCATCGACAGACATCGCGCGGGTGCCAGCTCGTCGCTGGCGTCCACTCGGCGCCCTCTGAAGGGGCCCCTCTGCATAATTGACAAGCTCCTATGTGTTCCTCGCGCCTGCGCTGGTAGTACTATGTGTGTACTCCAGCCTATGCACCATAGATAGATAGTAGACCGTTCGATATTTCTGGACAGAGAGACAAGAGGACGGCCAATAAACGGCGCCGTCGTCGTCATAATGGAATCCCCCAGGACAGACCACCCCCCCCCCCCCGTTTTGTTGTTTACGGCTGGGAGCGCGAACACCCCCCATTCCGCTGTCCGTCCGCCAAGAAGGAATCTAATTGAACGAGTCGAGAGAAGAGAGAGGAGAGTGGGCGCATCCCGAGGAATTATTATTCGAGCTTCTCCCCATTCGCTGACCGATCGACCGACTGACAAGTCCGCAGGCGCGAAAAGAAGCGAGCAAAGGCCGCCAAGGGGGCGGCTTACTTTTTCTCCAAAGAAAGCGGCGGGGGGGGGGGGGTGCGGCGCACCCCCCCCCCCCCCCCAATACGAACGAAAGAACGGCGTCAAATGGCGCTGACATCTCAATCGGGCACTCTCTATCTCTAAAGCAAAGCTTACGGGCTTGGCAACAGGCGGCGCTAAGAAGAAACCCAAAGCCGGACGCGGGGGATTAGGGGGGTCGGAAGGTCGTCCGTGTGACACGAGTCAACACCTGAGGCTGCGAAAAACAAGACAAAGCTGGATCCCCCCCCCCCCCCCCCATTGTGAGTGGGGGGGGGGGGGGGCGGGAGTCAAAGCTAGCTGGGCGACAGACGCCACGACCTAACAAAGGAAACGCACTTGCTAAACAACTCGACGCTTGTAAAGCAGCCAGATTTTGGCCCAGTTCTTATTCTGAGCTACAAGGTGCTTCTCTCAGTCGGAGCAGCGAATCGTAAATCTTCACTCTGCGCCTGTTGGCACCAATTTGTCATCGGGGCAAGGCAACACAACTGATGAATTTGGAGCTAGTCAGAGCGAAAATAGACTTTCGAGAGTACAGTACGCATAGCACAAACGACAAGCGAAATACGCTCACCGATCTGAAATGCTGAAGCGGTAGAGTAAAGCACAACGATGAACGCTGTCCGTTCCAGCAATGTCCGCATGGCAGTTGTGGAGCAGCGCAGCTATGGCGATCCCTTGAAATCTGGCTATTTGGAGTGGTTCCACATTTCAAGGGGTAGAGAGTCTAAAAGCTGGAAGACAAATTTAGACGCTTCTAGTTGAGACACAAATACCTACATTCCGTGCTGGTGTGGTGCGCGCTTACACTACAGTATGTCGCGTCTGCAGTAGTCAAACCATACATTCTGCAAGTGACACGCCTTTAATACAGGGTCATCGCAATTCTCAGAGTAGAGGCGGCGAACATGAAAGGAAAACCGCCCCAGGGCTCTTTCCTTCGGCCACGCTAATGGACCTTGCGCTGCCGAGAAACCGCACGCATACAATGTGGCACTGGGGGGGGGGGGGGGGGGGGTTGTGCGCCGCGCGGCATGCATGCATGGAGACACAAATCGGCCGCGCAAGTGCGCAAGCGATGACCATACCTACAGACAGCAGCAGCGGAAAGAACGACCGTTCCTGTCCACTTTTGGACACTGTCGCAAGTTGGGGGAAAGGAGGTATAGGAATGC
Organism: Linhomoeus sp. GSCO2_2; assembly: GCA_030248115.1. Classification (NCBI taxonomy): domain Eukaryota; kingdom Metazoa; phylum Nematoda; class Chromadorea; order Monhysterida; family Linhomoeidae; genus Linhomoeus; species Linhomoeus sp. GSCO2_2. The sequence goes on from JASAMZ010003359.1 coordinate 4,299, forward strand.
CATTTGGGGAAAGGGAATTGGGTTGCGCCTAATGTGCGTGACGATGGACGGCTCTGGAAGATGTGTAAGGTCAGGGAGGGGAGGGGGGGAGGGGGAAACCACCGATCCATGATCGATCTTGGTTGGCGCGCCGCCGACAGACTGAGTATACATAGTAGTGGGAGCCTGCAAGGCTTCCCGCTCGTGACAGTTGGCAGCTGCTTCCTCTTCAGCTTCGAAGACGCATCCTGGTCGACCTTGCCTCTGGTCCTTCAAACGCCGATCAGCGCCTCCGCCCTGCTGGCGCACGACGGCCTGCTCTACAACTTCGGCGGTCAGACCAGCGGGGCCAGCGCCTCCACCACCGACGCCGTGTTCCGCTTCGCGATCAGCAGCTCCGTCCCAACGATGCTTGGGGCCATGAAGCGACGGCGCAGGCACCACTCGGTCGCACTGCTGCCCCAGGGCCTGTGGACCAACGCCACTGGCCCAACCGCCGTCCTGTGCGGCGACGGTTTCGTCACGTCACAGGCAGGCTGGCCAATTAAAATTTCTAAACTTTCAGTTTCAGTTACTGCAACTGAAACTCGGATAGTGACGGATCTGACACTGAAGCCGAAGCTGAAACTCGATTAGAAACCGAAACAAATTTACTTTCTATCCGTCACCCTGCTTCCAGCCTGGAAGCACCACCGCTACTACTACTACTTCCAGGCGAGCTCCTGCGAGCTGTACGACCTTGTCCAGGGGCGAGCCATTCCCGACGAGTTCCCATCCACCGAGCGGCCGCGCCTATTCGCCAGTCTGGCGGTAGTCAACGACCGATTGTTTATTATGGGAGGTTTTCGGTCCAATTCTATCGAAGAGTTCAAGGAGGGGACGGGCTGGCGCGTGGTCGTCGACCAAGACCAGGACCCCCTGCGGGGAGGGCGCGTCTTCTTCTCAGTCGTGAATTATCCTTGAGGTAATTGGCACTATTTCAAGAATATTGTGATTCACCCACCCTAGGGTGTAGGCTCGCGAACAGCTTGCTCCGATGTTGGTTTCATTCGCAACGCTAGAACCTGCTTGTATCGCACGTTGCTGACGAGATTGTCGCTCGGCACCCTTTTCATCCGCGTTTCAATACCTCTCGCGTCGTGTATAGTATCGACTTGTCGCACCTCGTGACTCTGGAGTCTGGACAACGGACGAACGCAAGACAGATGAATCACTCATGCGAGCGAGTAGACAAGAGTGTTTCTACTGCCCAGAGTGACCGCGAAGGTTCAATGCCACAAGGTTTCTAACAGCACCACGACGACGACGACGACGACGACGACGACGACGACGACGACGACGACGACGACGACGACGACGACGACGACGACGACGACGACGACGACGACGACGACGACGACGACGACGACGACGACGACGACGACGACGACGACGACGACTTCCTGGTCGTCTCCACCGTTTGTCTGGTACTGTAGTCATATGGACGCTTAGTGCGCAAGTTACAACGCCCACTGAGTGACCGTACCTCTGTTTGTCTGTCGCTGTCATGCGTCAACGACTCAGCGTACGCCAATTAGCGCCCGCTTAATCGACGCTTTCGTCAAGCGGCGCGGCGTGGCATTTCCTCAAAGTGTACCTCTTTGCTGGAATTCGTCAGCTTACGGGGTTAAGACAGACCTCAACTGTAGTTGATGGTTCCAAAGTGGACCCGGCGCCCACTCGCTCAGGCCAAATTGGTGGGCCGACGACTAGAAGTCGTGCGCAAATGCGCCTTCATAAAGCGAGGACATTTGAGTGTCAATTGTCACTGAAATCCTTGCACGCTTAAACAATTATCGAGAAAAATGTCTTTCCTAGCGCTCGTCTTTCTGTCTTTGGTCGCGGCGTCAACTGGCGTCCCGCTAGAGCGACGGCCGCCGAACGATGCGGACTTGGAATCCGTCCGGCTTCTAAGTATATTGTACAACTTCTCTGCGGTGATATTCTTTGTCTTCCGGAATTACCGTACTCCATTAACGTCTATAGGCCTGCTCCTCAAAAGCGTCCGAGGCAAGCGTGAAGAAGTCACCAGTATGGGAGCCAGCGCCCTCGAACCCTCCCAACGACAGGCGGGCCGCCCAGACCATCTGAAGGAGACTACGGTAGGGCGCGATTTCAAATTTCCTCTTTCGGGTTTCCAGTTTTCCACTTCAGACAACCGCGCCGAAGCCGGAAAATCGTCAGCGCAGAAACGACTGGACGTTTGACGGTGAGTGCCAATCGTACTTCGCCAGAAGCATAAGTGTCAAATAAAAGCATAAGCAAAGCTTAGGTATACGCATAAATATACAAGCTTAGGCATACGCTTAAGAATCTTAAACGTATGCTTATGCATAAGCGTAAGTATGGCCTTAAAGCATGCTTTAAGCATAAGCAAATCTCCAAATTTCCAAGCTGAAACTGGTACAGATCTACCATTCAAAAACATGCTGCGCAAACGGCCCACCAGTCTGGGCGTCAGCGCGCTGGAGCCGCCTGCACGTCAGGCGTCCATTCCACGCCATCTGAAAGACGCTGGACGCGTCGACGATACGGTAGGCTTACACCACGCTAAGAAAACTTTGACAGTACTCCAAGTGTGGCACATTTCTTCAGACCGCAGAGTCCAAATCCAAGAAGGATCATCATTGGCTCAAAAGTGATCGTGTGATTTTTCTGCAGTAGAGTTCCGCCGCCTGCTCAGCCGGCCATGCTAGGCTAGCTAGCAATCTCACATTGAGGCTCCGCCGACCCTTGCGAAGAAGAAGAAGGGCGAAATTGCACAGAAGCAGCGTTTCATACAATACCACAATGCATTGTTGTATAGTTGTATAGTATGTTATAGTATAGCATACTATACTATACAACAATTCCTTGGGCATTTGTTGTCCAATACTATACTATACAACAATTGGTATCAGGTCAGCCATACTATAACATACTATACAACAATTGAATCCTATACAATAATGCATTGTTGTATAACAATCGAGATATTGTATGCAGTATTTTACCACACAAGAGGCCTCCAAAACTCTCTCCCGTGACACAACGAGCACAAATCATGCTCCGTTACTCTACTTCAGCAAAGATTGATGTCGATTTAGCACTGTTCAGTACCTTTGCGCTTCCTATTGCTACTGATATCTTACCCATATGTGAAATTATTTGGCTGTTTTCTGTTTTACCATACAACAATTCGTATTGTTGTACAATACAACAAATGAAAATTTTGAAGCCATACTATACTATACTATACAACAATTAATTTCTGAGAGTTATACAACACTATACTATACAACAATGCAAAATTCTCTGCCAATACTATACTATACTATACAACAATTGAAATGAATTGTTGTATGAAACGCTGCACAGAAGCGACCACAATACACAAGTCGACGTTCCGCCGCAGAGTGCGAAAGAAAAAGAATCGACAAACGATCGCGCGGCCGTCACTTCCGATCGCCTTCACGGCACGGCAGTCACACATAGACAGACAGACGGACGGCAGAGTGTCAACACACTACGCATGCGCCCGCGCTCGAGCGCAAACTCATTCTGACATTCGCGCAAGGTTGAGGGCTTGTTTGAGTCTCGCGCGGAAGCGTGCCAGCGACGGGACGCCTTTCACGCTCCACTTACTCCTCTGAGGGAAAGAAAGCCTTTCGCCCCCCTACCCTTTGATACTTTGCGCAAATATTGCAGCCTCCCCTCCCCCCATTCTGACGACCACCCCCCCCCCCCACCCCCCCCCCATTCTGACAACCCCCCCCCCCCCCATCCCTCCCTTTGGTCAATCGGCTTTGCCTTTGCGCGCGCGCGGGCGGTCATTCGCCCAGTTTGCGCAGTTGGCCTTTCTTAGCTTAGAGGTAGTAGTGTAGTGATGGAGTGAGAGTGGTTCGCAGCCGCCTCGCCTGATAGCACGGCAAACACTAGTGGAAAGGTTGGTTGTACACAGCACAGACAGTTGACTGTAGACGCCACTCGTGTGGTCATTTGTGGAACCTTGAGTGTTGTTTCTTGGGTGCTTGAGACAAAGATGGAACGTCTGGGATAAGCGTGAAAGAGTGCGTGCATACTGTAGAGGTAGGGAGTATCGTTGTTGCAATTCTGCGGTCAAGTAACGCGCCGCACCAAGCGGTACCAGCCCACTCGTGTATTCGAATGACTGGACCTGTCTGTGGCAGTCATTATTCACTACAGTTAGTTTTTCGCATGGATGAAGTCGCTCTTTGCATTCACTCTTTGCTCTGTTTTATGCATCTAGTAAGAGCAGCAGTCCACCTTGCTGTTTTTGCCTGTTTTGCTCACAAACCTTGTATGAACATTTCGCAATCGGCGCAAATTTTGCAGACGAAAGAAGCGCTCCAATTAGCCGTCCGCCAGAGTGACAGCAGAAATTCGAGAAGTGGCAAATTCTCTTTCCGAGTGAGTACCCTCCTCCCGAGTTCTATACACGAGCTTGTGTGTGAATCCTATTGAATTACCTCCCTGTCTCGCCTCCATTCGTTGAGATTGTCGGCGGGGGGGGGCGTGGCCTATGTGTGAATCCCTCTTTCCCTCTCTCCCCTCAGCAGACACATCAGTTCAGTAGTCATTGCCCCCCTCCCTTCTAACATTTCCCCCTCTGCCGGAATTGGCTCTCTCACTCCCCTTCCGTCTGCCCCCCCCCCCCCCGCTAGGAAAAAGTCTGACAAAGTCAGCTGCCAAGGAGAGAGAGAGAGAAGGATAGAGTGTAGCTATGACTTCTTTGGCATATAAGTGAGTGTGTATGTGCGTGTCTATCCAGCTTGTGTAGAGTGTAGACAAGGCTTGTGTTGTGTGCTTGGCTAAGCGAAGTCCGGCCTGCTCGCATGGCTGGGCGTTTCCCCCCGGGGGCGCACAAACTATGTATAGTTCTGCCACTCTATACACTTCGCATATACCCAACTTTTCGCTACCTCAGCGCCATAAGGCGGCGATTGATACTCAGCCGGCGGCGAAAACGGCGCTTTTTAACCTCGAGTGGGGTTTACGGCCGCCAAAGTGCGCTTATCTTGCGCCCGGGCTGTGCCGCTTGGTTTGCGCTCCGTCTGACTAAATCTGCTTACCTATGGGCTGCCGCCGCCGCCGCCGCCGTCACTGCATTGTTTTCTTTCGTTCGACCCACCCAGCAGGCTTGTCTACATGTAGTAGGTAGGTATTAAGCACATGATATAGACTAGACTTCAGTTGTATGTTCAGCCGAGTTGCAAAGGAGGGCAACAGGCTTGGAAAGGATTAGTGTGACGCGCTGATTGCATTGTTGGCTCAAGGCAGCGGATTGTAAATTGTATAACAATACCGAAATACTGGAAGATAACATGTGTTGTTGCTTCATGCTTGTACTAGACAAGCCTCTTTGACTATAACTAGCGACTACTCTTTAGTCGTGGTTGTACGGAGCGCATACACATTGTTAGAGGAAGCCTTAGCGTCAAATTAGGTGCGCTTACGCCTGAAAAGAGTAACGTCGTTCCGGCCGCAGTATTCCCCTGGGCGAGGGGAGTGGACAAGTTTGCATAGGGCGGAACTGACGTAACTAACTCAATGAGGAATGCTGTGTAGTAGTCGTCCGGCGTTGCATCACTTGCATGGTCGACCAGAGGTTAACCTTGTGCTAACGTCAGTGAGGTTATTATGGATGGCAATACGAACATAGAAAGGCCGTGTAGCGTCCATTGTCGAGGTACTGTATCTCGTTCGAAATCCATAGTTGAACGAATTGCAGTGTCAAGTCGGTGATTTTTCGCCTCTTTTAACCAATCGTTCACGTTTCTCGGTCGTGAAAGGGTTAAGTTGGCCACCGCAAGCCTCCCTCCCTCTTCTGGTCACTCTGTCAGTCCCCAGGCTCCCACTACTATACTCAGTCTGTCGGCGGCGCGCCAACCAAGATCGATCATGGTACAGGGGTTTCTCCCCCCCCCCCCCCCCCCCCACCTTACACATCTTCCAGTCACGCACATTAGGCGCGGCAACGCAATTCCCTTTCCCCAAAGGGCATTCCTATACCTCCT
>JASAMZ010003362.1:0-10000 GCA_030248115.1 Linhomoeus sp. GSCO2_2
CGAGAGGTAACGTCGGTGCACATGCAAAGAAAATTTGAAATTTAAGCCGTTTGAAAGTGTCGAAATTTGGGAATTTTGGCAATACCCTTGAAAATATCCCTAATTTCGTTAATTATAAAACCTGAAACTATTTGATAAATACTTGGCAGACTATGCTCGACACATCCGTGAAAAGAAATTCTGAAATTTAAGCTGTTTGAAATTGTCCAACTTTGGGGATTTTAACAAAATCCTTACAATAATATCCTAAATTTCATTAATTATATTCGCTGAAACTATTTGCTAAATACTTGGCAGGCTATGCTCGATACATCGGTGCAAAGAAGTTTTGAAATTTAAGCTGTTTGAATTTGTCGAAATTTGGGAATTTTGACAAAAACCTTGAAAATATCCCTAATTTCGTGAATTCCAAATCCGAAACTATGCCACAAATTCACCGCGTCTTATGCCCTTTCCATTTCAGCAAAAACTTTGCCGATACGACTTGTAAATAAAATTGTCATTTTTGACATTTTCGTTTTTTGATTGTAAATATCTCGAAATAGCGAAATTAGCAACAGAAACGGACAACGGCACGTTACTCAGCGCATTCGACTCCATCGGGTGGTACTAACCGTCATGTCTAGTTTTGTGACACAGACACACACACGGACAAACGGACAGTAGCGTCCGTATACTCGCCGCCCTGGGGGCGGCGAAACAAGCTGTGTGTGTAAAAAGTTCAACCTATACTTTGTGTCTGTCAATTTTGGTGAACAGTATTAGTGAACTTTGTACACATCGTTAGCCGCATCTGGAGAGTGTCTTGAGAATGTGTACCTTAATGCCAAGTGTAGCTATCCCCACGATACGGTTGTCTGTACAGCTGATCTGAAGCTCAGTGATATCGCCGCGTTCGCTATATGTTATCGGCATGATACGACGCCGTTTATCTGATGTTTCCTACATACCTGTGTGAAAACGTCACATCCAACAAAAAAACTTGCCAAAAAGTTTGGTGCGAGCGAATTCCTGTGTTCAGCGTACGCATTTCTGTTTCCGAGTGCACATTCATCAATGAACAGCCGTTCTGGCCATCAGACGAAAATCTCGATTATGACATTTTTGAAATTTTAATTCTAAATATCTCGGAATTGGAATTCATTAAAACTGTAAAACTGTGCCACAAATTCTTATTGGCATACGGCATTACCATTTCTGCGTTCAAACTCGTCAAAAAACAACGTTCTATTTTGTTGATTTATGGAATTTTGAAAAATGGTCACGTATTTCTATTAAACTCCATATTTGCAAACAATTTATCTTGCGTTACAAATTATCCGCAGTCTATATTATACTCTTTCCATTTCTGAAGAAATTTCGCCGCTATATCATCAGGTGAAAAAGTCGATTTTCGACATTTCCATATTTCGATTGAAAATATCTCGAAATTGCAATTTTTAAAAACTGCAAAACTACGTCACAAATCCTTATTGGCATAGGACCTTCCATTTCTGCATTCACATTCGTCAATAAATGACGTTGTATTTTAGTCAATTTATGCAATTTTGACAAATAATCGCGTATTTCTATTCAATTCCATATTTGCAAAAAATTCTTTTGTGTTACAAATTATCCGCGGTCCATGCTCCTTCCATTTCTGAAGAAATTTCGCGGCTAGCGCATCAGACGAAAAAGTCGATTTTCGACATTTTCGAATTTTAATTGCGAATATCTCGAAAATGCGAAATTAGCAACATAAACGAACATCGGATCCCTACTCAGCGACATCGACTCTACTTGACCACATATGTCACTGACTTTACTTCGGTGCGACGGAAACACAGACACACACACACACACACACGCACGCACGCACGCACGCACGCACACACACACACTAGAGATGGCCACCGGCTGGCCGGCCTGTGGCCGGCCTGTAGCCGGCCTGCGGCCGGCCGGCCTCCGACCGGCTTCAGCGAGTGCGTAGCAGGCTACTGGCCGATACAGGGTGAGGCGCCGAAAACTCGTGCTCTTTGTCGGCTTGTATCTTCTGCGTACGTTGGCCGAGTTTGCTCACGTTTTCAGCGATTGTAGTACATGGTCTAACTTAAAGACGTGCCAAGTTGCAGCTCGGTAAGTTGTGTGCTGGTGCGAAAACAGTAGAAAGATATTTTCCAGCTCTCCAGAAACAAAATTTGACCCAAATTTTCGACCCTCTCCGATCTTGCTCATTTTCAGACATGTGATAGAGCAAGTAATTCTGAGTATCCTAGTTTTTGTCTGACGTCGCTACGACCTCTGTAGCCTGAGTTACAAAGTTTTACAGTTGTCCTGATTCACCAAATATGGTGTGATGTCAAGACTAAAACTACTGTAACTTTTGCTGGACTTTATACAGCGAGCTGCTATTTTAACACATGGTGCAGGTGGGCCGTCGCAGCAAGCGATGAAAGTTTCGCCTTACTGCTATGTCAAAAGTCTATCGTTCAGAACAGCTGTGGCTAAATATAACTTGGCCTTTCGTGTTGCTCGCTCTAGCTCTCTTGTTGGTGCAGTAGAAGTGCTGCTGCCCAACACAACTTAAAAGTTAGTCTATGTCCTACAATCGTTCAAAATTTGAGCCAAATCGGCCGTCATACGCAGAAGATATAAGCTGAAAAAGAGCACCAGTTTTCGGTGCCTCACCCTGTAGAGCGAAATGCCATTTAGCTGCTCAGCTAAACGACGCAAGGTCTCTATTGGTGTGCGCATTGCACGAATGGTGAATAATTGAATCGAAACTACAGGCCGCAGTCCGGCTACAGGCCAGCCAGTAAGTATACAGGCTGGCCGCAGACCGGCCAAAATTACTACAGCAGGCCACAGGCCGGCCGCAGGCTCAAGAAATTTTGGCAGGCCGGCCACAGGCCACCATTTTCTGGCCGGTGGCCATCTCTAACACACACACACACACACACGCACGCACGCACGCACACACGCACACACGCAAACACGCACACGCGCACACGCGCACACTCGCGCACGCGCGCACGCGCGCACGCGCACACGCACACACGCGCACACGCGCACACACACACACACACACACACATTGTCATCCGTATATATGTTACACCCACTTTGCGCAATCCACCCAGACTGCGCAATATTGCGCAGTCTGGGTGGTCGTTACCCAGAATCCACCATATGGCGGAGTTTGGGTGGCCGGCACCCAGAATGCGCAATGGACATGAGTCGCAAGCGCTTTAGCAGGGAAGGGGCACAGCCGGCCTGAGCAGGCGGTGAAGTGGATGGCGGACGCGGAGTGTTCACCCCACCCACTGTTTGCACTAAAACTCGGCCGGCGTCGCGCCTGGCGGGTCGAAAACTGAGGCTTAGCGCGACCACCAACTTCAGGGCGCGCGCGCGCCCTGAAGTCGGTCACCGGTCGCGTTAAGCCTAAGCTTCGACCCGCCAGACTGCGACGCCGACTGACTCTTGTGCACTGTGGGCGCAGGGCGAGCCTAAGCATAGCCTGAACTGAAAGGAATATACCAACTGTGTAAAATATTTACACTCAAAAGCAAGAAACCATCAACTATTGCGTAGTCTGGGTAGTGGCCACCCAAAATGCGCCATATTGCGCAGTTTGGGTGGCCACCACCCAGAAGGCGCCATATGGCGCCGTCTGGGTGGTTGCGCATTTTGGGTGTGACATATATACACATCGCCTCGCTGAGGCGCGGCGAAACAAGCCGTGTGTGTAAAAAGTTCAACCTCTACTTTGTGTCTGTCGAATTTTGGTGAACAGTATAGTGAACTTTGTACACACCATTAGCCGTATCTAGAGAAGGTATCTTGATAACGTGCACCACAAATCTAGTGCGGCTATTACCACGATACGGTTGTCTGTACAGCTGATCTGAAGCTCAGTGATATCGCCGCGTTCGCTATATGTTATCGGCATGATACGACGCCGTTTATCTGATGTTTCCTACCCGTGTGGAAACGTCACATCCAACAAAAAAAAACTTGCCAACAGTTTGGGGCTAGCGAATTTCTGTGCTCGGAGTGCGACAATTCTATTTCCGAGCGTACATTCATCAATAAACATCTGTTCTGGCCATTGGACGAAAATGTCGATCTTTGGAATTTATTAAATTCTAATTCAAAATATCTCAAAGTTGAAATTTTTTGAAACCGTAAAACAAGGCCACAAATTTTATTGGCATGCGGCCTTACCATTTCTGCATTCACATTCATCAATGAACGGCGTTCTATTTTTGTCAATTTATGGAATTATGACAAATAAATCGCGTATTTCTATCAAATTTCTCATTTGCACGAATTTCTTTTGTGTCACATTTTATCCTCTGCCTATGTATGCCCTTTTCATCGCTGCAGAAATTTCGCCGCTAGCCCATCAGACGAAAATGTCGATTTTGACATATTTTAATTTTGTTTCTAAATATCTCGAAATTTCAATTTGTTAAAACGATAAGACTATCTCATAAATTCTTATTGGCATACGGCCTTACCATTTCTGTGTTCAGATTCGTCAATAAACGACGTTCAATTTTTGGCTATTTATGGAATTTTGTCAATTAATCGCGTATTTCTATCAAATTTCACATTTGCAAAAATATTCTTTTTTTGTTACAAATTATCCTCTGCCTGTGCCCTTTCCATTTCTGAAGAAATTTCGCCGCTAGCCCATCAGACGAAAAAGTCGATTTTCGACATTTTCGAATTTTAATTGCGAATATCTCGAATATGCGAAATTAGCAACAGAAACGGACATCGGATCCGTACTCAGCGACATCGACTCTACTTGACCACATACAATGTCACATACTTTACTTGAGTGCGACGGAAACACAGACACACACACACACACACACACACACACACATTGTCATCCGTATAGTACATAGTCATCCGTATAGTACATACTAGACTCTATAGCCCGTCGATACCGCATTGTAGCTTCAGAGACCGATGTCGCGCAGCTGACGTGCTGCAGCTTCAGAGACCGATGTCGCGCAGCTGACGTGCTGCAGCCTCGCCCGTTGTCGCGCATTTCACGCGTTCGAGCGGAATTCGGAGCCCGTTGGCGCGCAACTCGCGACTGTACGCAGGCTACACTGGTCGCGGACTATCTATGGCTGCTCGCAGTGTAGATTGTGTACGCGCGCGGCTTTGCTTCAGCGCGGGACGGCCCGCTGGTATTGTAGAGTGAAGAGCGTCGAACCTCCGCTATAGCAGCATATAATCAACTAGCCGTTCCTTCCTGTTGCAGAAGAATTTGTGTGATCTGAATAGCACGGAATGTAGTCGTCAATGGCCGTAATGTCCTGTTGCATAATCTGTCCTGTTCAAGGCCTGTCCTGTTGCAAGGTCTGTCCTGTTGCAAGATCTATCCTGTTGCAAGGCCTGTCGTGCTGCAAGGTTTGTCCTGTTGCAAGATTTGTCCTGTTGCAAAATCTGTCCTGTTGCAAGATTTGTCCTGTTGCAAGATTTGTCCTGTTGCAAAATCTGTCCTGTTGCAAGATTTGTCCTGTTGCAAAATCTGTCCTGTTGCAAGACCTGCCCTGTTGCAAGATCTGTCCTGTTGCAAGAATTGTCCTGTTGCAAGATCTCTCCTGTTGCAAGATCTGTCCTGTTCCAAGATTTGTCCTGTTGCAAGATTTGTCCTGTTGCAAGATCTGTCCTGTTGCAAGATCTGTCCTGTTGCAACATTTGTCCTGTTGCAAGATCTGTCCTGTTGCAGCAAGATCTGTCCTGTTGCAAGATCTGTCCTGTTGCAAGATCTGTCCGGTTGCAAGGTCTGTCCTGTTGCAAGGTCTGTCCTGTTGCAAAATCTGTCCTGTTGCAAGATTTGTCCTGTTGTAAAATCTGTCCTCTTGCAAGATCTGTACTGTTGCAAGATTTGTCCTGTTGCAAAATCTGTCCTGTTGCAAGATCTGTCCTGTTGCAAGATTTGTCCTGCTGCAAAATTTGTCCTGCTGCAAAATCTGTCCTGTTGCAAGATTTGTCCTGTTGCAAGAATTGTCCTGTTGCAAGAATTGTCCTGTTGCAAGAATTGTCCTGTTGCAAGAATTGTCCTGTTGCAAGAATTGTCCTGTTGCAAGAATTGTCCTGTTGCAAGAATTGTCCTGTTGCAAGATCTGTCCTGTTGCAAGATCTGTCCTGTTGCAAGATCTGTCCTGTTGCAAGATCTGTCCTGTTGCAAGATCTGTCCTGTTGCAAGATCTGTCCTGTTGCAAGATCTGTCCTGTTGCAAGATCTGTCCTGTTGCAAGATCTGTCCTGTTGCAAGATCTGTCCTGTTCCAAGATCTGTCCTGTTCCAAGATCTGTCCTGTTGCAAGATTTCTCCTGTTGCAAAATCTCTCCCGTTCCAAGATCTGTCCTGTGGCAAGATCTCTCCTGTTGCAAGAATTCTCCAGTTGCAAGAATTGTCCTGTTGCAAGAATTGTCCTGTTGCAAGAATTGTCCTGTTGCAAGATCTGTCCTGTTGCAAGATCTGTCCTGTTGCAAGATCTGTCCTGTTGCAAGATCTGTCCTGTTGCAAGATCTGTCCTGTTGCAAGATCTGTCCTGTTGCAAGGTCTGTCCTGTTGCAAGGTCTGTCCTGTTGCAAGGTCTGTCCTGTTGCTCCTGTGGCAAAATCTGTCTTGTTGCAGAAGGTCTGTCCTGTTGCGAGCCAATGGCACTGGTCGCCTCGCGCGACCATCCTGTTGCAACGTCTGTACTGTTGCAAGATTTGTACTGTTGCAGAAAGTCTCTCCTGTTGCAAGCCAACGGCGCTGACTGCCTCGCGAACGCGCCGTACAAAGCGCCGCGCAAAACAAATGGTAGAGAGCCGCCAGATCCAATGCGAGCTAAGGGGAGCGAGCCTGATTGAGCGGCGACGGTGCCTTGCCGTACTGTTCAGGCGATGCCTGCGTTGAAGTTGCAAGGTCTGTCCTGTTGCTCCTGTGGCAAAATCTGTCTTGTTGCAGAAGGTCTGTCCTGTTGCGAGCCAATGGCACTGGTCGCCTCGCGCGACCATCCTGTTGCAACGTCTGTACTGTTGCAAGATTTGTACTGTTGCAGAAAGTCTCTCCTGTTGCAAGCCAACGGCGCTGACTGCCTCGCGAACGCGCCGTACAAAGCGCCGCGCAAAACAAGGGAAACGTGCAGGAGACCCTGCAGCGGAGCACTCCGACCAGAATGGGAGAAAGCAGACCGTCACTCGTTTACCATGTCAAATCAAGGGCGATTTTCGCCCAGAGATTCTCCACAAATTCCGCCGGCGCGCGAGTTTCAGAGTACATATGCGTGTTCCCTGCACCTACAAGGCCCGGCGCGCAGCAGAACTCCACCGAAATCCTGCAGGCCACAGGCCGCAATGAGGCTAAGACGCAATTCCCTCTCGATTCGACCGGTAGCGCACCTACATGGGAGCCAAGGTTCGCGATTCCGCCGATCGCAGACTCGACTTGCCGCCTTGAACGAGAAGAATTGACACTTTGAACGCAAATGCTCACTTTACCACGCCGTCTTTCCGCACTGCATTTCCTTCAATTGTGACGTTTGAATGCGCGCGCAAATTTAAGTTACAACGATAGAAGTTTGAGGAGGGTACGATAGAAGTTGCATTCAAATTTGAATGTCGGCATTAGGAAAGTGGCTGTTTGAAGGCAAAATCGACACAAAATGGAGAAACCAATAGCAAATTCGCGTTCCTCGTCGCGAAATACCCTGAGTATCGACATTACAAACGTTCAATTACCCTCACTTTCAGTTTCGTCGACGTAGGGCTTCGGTAGGTCGAAAATGGTATGCCATTCCACAGAGGATTACACTGCAGACTGCGACAGTTACAGAACTTCACATCAATCACACCTCTGAACTCTGAACACTTCTTCACATGCCTCCAGTAGTCCCCTCAGAAGTCAGTCTCCAGCCATCTGAAGCTTTCCACCATCACCTCTTGGATCGATTGATCAGCTTCTCCGCCCCCTGTGACAGCTGTCGTCCCAGCTGCACCCAGAACCACCCGTGGGTCTTGGGAGGGTAGGCGCCACTGCTCAGGGCCTCACAGTAGCTGACTGATCGCGTCAGCTTCTGGGGGCTGCCAGTGGTGGCTGCAGTGGTGCCATTGGCCGTTGCAGAGGTGCCAGGCTTGCCCTCGCTGGCAGCCTGTCTGACGAGTTGGCGAGAAGGGACGCGCATGGAGTAGGCTCGCTTGGAGGCCCAGTTGGCGAGTTTGCTGCGACGACTGCCGCTGTCAGCGCCGCTGCCTGAAATGGTGGAGTTACTGTTTGGAGGGTTATTGTTGGCTGTTGCACAACTAATCGACTCATTGCACACAGCTGTAACGCTGTAAAGTTGGTGCAGGTGGAGAGCAGAAGCTTTGTAGCTTCCAAATGGTTTGTGGAAATTAGTGTAACCGCACTAAGTTGCTGATTCACACCAACAGAACCGCTCTGTTTATCAGCGAATGTCTGCTCAGCAACAATGCTGGGCCGATTGGGCCAATAATGGTTTGCAGTAGTAGTCAGTAGTCACAACAAGATTGTTTGTGGTTTATCTGTGAGAAGGAAGCAGAAAACCTCCGCGCAGCGGGATGCTGAAGAGAATACAAGAGAGAATACAAGCAGACAACAGAAAGTCTGACTACCATTTTCTCACAATACCGTACATACCTGTTGCAGAAATGTATACCTGTATAAAACGACCAAGTGGTGCTAACTGCTAGGCGACAGCATGACAGTGAAGCTGTGCTGACGGAACTACATAGCGACAAAACTAAAGGCAGGGTAAACCGATGATCACATTCCAGTCAAAACAGAGAAGCCTGATACATTGTCTGTTCGTCTGACAAGGAAACATCCGCCGGGCAGTCCATTAACTGTGAGTCATCCAGCCCACCACACATCGTATAGAATTATGTACATATGTTAGTCAATTGACGGACTTGGTATAAAGAACCACAAAGATAGCAAGCTTTCCAACCTTGGTAAGGGAAAGCTGAATACCAGAATAGACGTTTTATACTGCTTTAAACAGAACCCAGTATCGTCATCCACCCCCGCACGATAGCTGTCAGAAATGAACAGCCCATTTTATGGCAGATTACAGCTCCAATAAATTTGAAAGGGTCTCCTTGCGTAGTAGGGTTATCATTCATGCAACGTTATCTTTAAGACTTCCGGATCGTCATATTATGGCTTTATTCGCACGGTAGACCGCCACCACACATCACTTGTTGGGACTTTCTACTTCTTAGAGCTAACTTGAGAAGTATGTACCTGAATCTGAAGCCAACATTGCACATGACACATCTGCACAAAGCTTGGAGTCGGATACATGAAGTGTCAGTTTACAACTGTCAAACAATGGGAATTGAATCCTTGGAGATTCAGATGACAGGTCTTAGGCACCATGCAATGGAACTGGTGTCACATGGCAGTTTCAGGCGTCAGATGTCCAGGTGTAGGATTTACATTCTATGCTCTCAAACAAAGCAGACTCCATTCAGATGCAGAGTGTCATATGTCAAGCACTAGTCTTCAAACAATACTGTCAAACTGTCACATTGACAGCTGTCAGGTGTCAGAGTTGTCAATGCTAATAACAACTATATGGAAATATTCAGGTGTCAGACTTCTGGTGTCAAATGAAAAGTGTCAATTGTCAGGCGCAACACACCATTAGCCCCAATCGATGTCTTCTTCGCCTTCTTCTCCTTTGTACTTTCCTTGCCCATTTTGACACTTGCCGATGAACTGACGTCTTCCGTAATCCGCTTGTTATTGTCGGCTTCTTCTCCCGCCTTACTGTTCATTCGCCTCATCTTTCTATATGTAGTCTCTCCCTTCTCCTTTCTGTACAGGGTGTTATTCTGCTGCTGCTAACGAACAAGCGCACTGGCAACAAGCAGTGCCGCGAAAGGAAGCGACGACGACGACGACGATGGCTGCTCAAATGACCTGCCCTCCTCCTCTCCCCTTTCTATGCCACGCTTGGATTTATGAAGGGGGAAAGAAAGAATG
>JASAMZ010003364.1:0-14082 GCA_030248115.1 Linhomoeus sp. GSCO2_2
TGGATACTTTTGTAAAGTACTTCGAAGGCCTTTCCGATATGACGCGCGCCCGCCCGGAGTCCACTATTCACGCGCTACTTCTGACACGCTCCTTTCTGAGGGGTTCTTGCAGGGCAACATTGGGATCGCCCGGGATTAATTTTTGAGCAAGACACACGCATTTCTGAGCGGTTGTTGCAGGGCAACATTGGGATCGCCCGGGATTAATTTTTTTAGCAGACAAAGTTGTTCGTACGACAAGAGTTAAAAAAACAAAAGTATTTCTTTAGGAATGACCGCTCAACAACTGCCTCAACGTAAACTTTCAAACGGTCGAACGAATGCCGCTCTACGACGTACGACGAGCGAGTTAGGGCCGATTTGCTGTTTGAACCTTTGAGTTACTGTAGCTCGCGAAATTCAAACTTTCGAATCTCGACTTCTCTTAAAGGAATGATCAGTGTGCTGAAACCTATTCAACGACCTCAAGATCGTCTCTCTACGACGGAAGACGAGCGAGTTAGAGAAGTTTTTCGTTTTGATCCTTTGGATTATTGTAGCGCGCGAAATTCAAACTTTTGGGTTTCGACCAATAGAAAAACAAATGATCAATGAGTCAAGAGCTATCCAACAAACTCAAGATCGTCTCTCTACAACGCACGCTGAGCGAGGTAGAGCGATTTCTGTGTTAAAAACGCAAGAATGTCGCTTTTCGTGTTGCGTGTTTGCGTAATTTCGAAAATTTTTAATGCCAAGTGAAAGAGCACATCGAGACCTTTTAGTTGAGCTATCGCACGACGTTCTACGACGTACGACGAGCGTGTTAGAGCCGTTTTGCGTTTTGTACTATAGGATTACTGTAGCGCGCGCAATTCAAACTTTTGAACATCGAAGTCTCTTAGCGAAATGATCAGTGTGCGGAAACCTATCTAATGAACTCAAGATCGTCTCTCTACAAAGGAAGACGACCGAGTTAAAGAAGTCTTGCGTTTTAAGCCTTTGGATTACTGTAGCTCGCGAAATTCAAACTTTTGAGTTTCGACCAATAGAGAAACAAATGATCAGCTAGTCGAGAGCTATCCAACCAACTCAAGATCGTCTCTCTACGACGCACGCTGAGCAAGTTAGAGCGATTTATGCGTTAAAAACGCGAGAATGTCGCTTTTCGTGTTGCGTGTTTGCGTAATTAAGAAAATTTGTAATGCCAAACGAAAGAGCACGTCGAGACCTTTTAGTTGAGCTATCGCACGCCGCTCTACGACGTAAGACGAGCGAGTTAGAGCCGTTTTCCTTTTAGACCTTCGGGTTACTGTAGCGCGCGCAATTCAAACTTTTGAATTTCGAAGTCTCTTAGCAACATTACCGGTGAGTCGAGACCTATCCGTAAAGCCCAAGATCTCCTTCCTACGACGTTCCAACGCCGAGATATGAGAGCGTGACGCACGGACGAACGAACGAACGAACGTACGTACGTACGCACGCACGAAAAGCTCTCGTAGGGGTTCGCCCGGCTGAGGCCGGGCGAAAAAAAGGAACTGAAACTGACGTTCCCTCAAGATATGCGGTATCTGATCATTCAGATCAACCCATTCTACAACAACCCGCAGGGGCAAATGGTGAGGCTGAACAAGAAGCTGACGGGCTTCCATGCCAACAACCAGCCAATTCTGGGCGCCACCTTTGACACTGTGGCTGCCATTTGTCACGAAGGCGACACGCCGCACAGCGGCCACTACAAGACCTTCGCCAGAGTTGAGGGAAACACGTGGCTTTGGCTGAATGACGACCAACAGCCCAAGGTTGCCAAGAAGTTCATTTCAAACCTGGACAAAGTAGTGCTGTTATTCCTTAGAAGGAAGTGAACACAGCCCAAGACTTGAATGTCGCTGCAGCTAAAGGGTACCGAATCGAAGGAGACTAAAGCAACTGTGCAAACTGGCCGAAGTGCAGAACATGTTCCACCTGGTACCTACCTCCTCGCGGTGTGGAACGGTAATGCAGCACCATCTTGTTCACTGACGAACAACAGGAACCTTCTTGCCCACAGAGTCCACAGAGGCGTCTTCTTGACGATTGCTGAAATGACAATCACGCGCGCGCGTAACAACATGTGATAACTGCGCCTGTTCGTGCACCGAGATGTCTGCATTCGTGATGTACTCGCAACCTGGCAAACGTTTTGTGGTCAAGTGATTGCTGGTAGTACCTCCCGTGTGAACGTCATCATTGGAAGACCATTGTGGCCCATGGTGTAGTAGGCTAGGCAGAGCCGTGCGGCATGAGCAAGGCTTGCAGCCATGTAAAAGTAAGAGTATTTCATGTAAAAATGCCCAAAGGGCAGAATGGAAGAATATGTTCCAAGCGTGTGGGTGTAAAGCATCTAAAAGTAAGAGGATACAAGGTTACGGTATTGTTGCACAAGGTCATAGGTTTGTTGCAACAACTACGGCGCGAAGCGCCGTAGTTGTTCACAGTGAAAGGTTATCGTATCCATTCCTCATCTATTCATACAGCGTTGATTGAAAGAAAGCATTTACAATTATACTTATCCCTGCCGACTGCGCGCACGTCACAACGACACGCCGGCAACATATTTGGCATTCAATAAGGCGTGTCGTTGTGACGTGCGCGCCGTCGGCAGGGATAAGTATAATTGTAAATGCTTTCTTTCAATCAACGCTGTATGAATAGATGAGGAATGGATACGATAACCTTTCACTGTGAACAACTACGGCGCTTCGCGCCGTAGTTGTTGCAACAAACCTATGACCTTGTGCAACAATACCGTAACCTTGTATCCTCTTACTTTTAGATGCTTTACACCCACACAGATGGAACATATTCTTTCTTTCTGCCCTTTGGGCATTTTTACATGAAATATAGGAAATATGAGTCGTCGCGCCACATGTTGCTCTGGTCGCTGGATAGGCACAACTGTAATTACGTGTCGAGCATTGTCTTTATAAGCACAGAACATGACAGTGAGAAACAGACGTGTCTGTTGTTTACGTCGTCAAAAACTTGTTGCATTCTTCGGATCTTTGGTTTGCAAGAACTTTGCAACAAAACGAACAGGTCTAGGGGTATATGTACATACATAGTTGTCCAGAGGTCGTTATTACTGTGCTTGCGCCTTGAAGTCTTTGTAATCTCCAAAGCAAGTTGCTGTGTGATTACCTTTGGCTCTTTTCAGCAATGGCAATTGTGCTCGGAAGAAAGTCTACACTGACCGTCTTCCTTGTCATCTTGACTGCCTTCCAGGCCATCAAAATGCGAAGCGTAAGTCCATAGTTTGCTGCTCTATTTCAGATTTGCAAGGTCGACTGTTGTAGCTCATTGGGGGGGGGGGGGGGGGGGGGGGCGAGCGTTTCACGCTTTTGCACGCGATTTGACAATATATACAATTACAATATTCACCAGGGGCTTATTGTTTCAACCTACTCCTTAGTCCTTCTAGGAGGTGGTACTTAGTGGAGTGTGGGAGCTTATTTGAGGGGAAGGGCTTAATTTCAACCCCTCGTCTGGTCGCCAAATGTACACAGTATTTACCAATACCATACTGAATACACCCTATGTGCGCTGAATAGCTTTGGCCTATAGTAATTGTAGTGGTACTGCAGTGCATCATACATGCATACAGGCATGCCTTACACACATTGAGATAGCATGGGACATATGGGGTATTATTGGATGCTGGCGGATTATTATTTCTATGATAGAAATTCTATCTCTCTCTAGGAGGGGCTACTATTGGAGGGTGGGGGCTTACTGGAGGGGAGGACTTACCTTTACGGTAGGTACCACGTCAAGTGTCGCAAGTGGAAGAAGCTGGCGCCACTGCTGAAGTAAAGAAGGATGCCAGTGTCAGAGTCGGCGAACGAGAAGATAAGCCGTGGTACGTCACCTCGGCGGGAATAAGCGCTTCCGAAGCCTTGGCGTCGCCGGGCAGCGGTGGCGGCTACCTTCCACCACACCTTCGTGGAAACAAGTGATCAGAACGGAATACTCGCTGGTCACTTTACTTGAAGTGCAACGAATGCGCACTGTCGAAAATAATCTCTCTTGATGCGGCTTTGCACCCCGTTAAGTGATGGGACACGCACATAGCAAGCGTTCCACTATCCTTCGCGCAACTTTACGACTTCCTCCGCATGCGAGCTCTGAAGCAATGGGCCTGGCTATTTTATTCAGACATGTCATTGTCCTTAGAGACAATGGTTTCAGTCAATTTAACACGACTAATTTCTCGTTAGGTGACTAGCTGTGATCGTTGAAGGTTGTACTTTAATGCGAATGACCGCTGATGATATGGCGATGACAGTGATGACCTAGCGAACACGACGCATTCAAGTGCAAGCGCTAACAAACAACGCATACCTGGTACCTATGTTTTCGAGGTTCGTTTAAATTGCAAACATTAGTTGTGGATGCGCGCTGTTTCGCACTCTTCCAGGAATAGTAAACCACAACTGGCGTTTGCGGCATGTGTAGGTGCACTCGAGCGCAGAGTCATTTGAATGTGTAGCTTCACGAAGGCGTTATCAGTTTGTCTTCTAGAGACTGAGAGAATCTGCCGCGCCCCGTTTGACGCCACACACATGGTGAAAACGTTCAACTGGACTTAAGTCGCTTGAACTGCTGTTGCTGTAGGGTATTGCTAGACAAACCAGAGGCTCCACAGTTGCGATGGTGGCCAGACTGTTATTTGTGCTTTATGTGGCGACCATTGGAGCGACAATTGACATCCATTTGACAGAACGAATAATTGGTTTGGATTTGAACGGCGCTCCTCCAAAGTTGGACTACTATCGTGAATTTTTCCCACTGCTGAAGCAGCTGCAAGTCACTGGGATACTGGTGGAGTATGGTGACATGTTTCCATACAGTGGTGAATTGGCATTGCTTCCAAGAGAGGATGCCTACAGTCTCAATGAAATCGAAGAATTCAACAGTTTGGCTCTGGAAAATAATCTAGAGATCATTCCTGTAGTGCAGACCTTTGGCCACCTGGAGTTCTTGCTGCAACATGAGAAATTCAAGTATCTCAGTGAAATTCCATCAATTGGCCAGACGATATGTCCTTCGGAACCCCATACCTATGTTGTGTTGGAAGAGATGCTGAGACAGGTATGATGGGTACAATGTAACTCTCCACGTACGCACGTATGTACCCTGTCAACCTTTGCCACTTTGAGTGAGACCCACTCACTGCAGAAATTCAGTGGTTTCCTTGCACACTCATTGACTTATATCTGTTTGGGTAATACAATAAGCCTTTCAATAAGCACCCCCCACTCCTTAACTTCGTTCTTGAACTGCATGACGAGGAAAAGTGGGTGAGGGAGGGAGTTTAGTTGAAGGATTTTAGAAAGCTGAACCCAGCGAAATGTCTCCAGTAAATCACTGTCTTGACTTACATAGAAGTCCAGCAGTCATGATTGTTCGCCTTCAGGTGCGCCAAAGCAATGCTGTTTGGTTCCAAATTGTTTATAGGAGTCTTTCCAGGTTCTGAACGCCCACCCAGACGTCAGACGGATTCACATGGGCGCAGACGAGGCGTACAACTTTGCCAAAGACGAGCGCTGCAGAAAAAACCTACGAGAGAACTACGGTGGATCGAAGGAGCGGCTTCAGGCCTACCACGTGTCCAGGGTGGCCTCATTCATCAGGAACATCATACGTGTTGCTGAAGAGAGGGGGGGGGGAGAATGTTCCCCCTCCACACATCAGCCTCCCCACCAAAGAAGCCCAGCTTAAAATAAAAAAAATTGCCTGCGCGGTCTGAAAACTGTAATTTTAAACACTTTGCTTGCAATTTTAGAACAATTTGCCAACGCGGAGTACAAATGACCAAGTATTTTTGAGTCGCTTTGACAAGATTTGGGCTGGTATTGGCAAAGCTGCGGGTGATATCGTTACTGTATTTGACAACCACTGGCATGTTTGAATATGTTTTGCCGCCCTCACCCCCTTCCTTGCCCCTCCACCAACAATCCCTGAATATGTCATCTACCTACGCCAACCCCCCCCCCCCCCCCCCCCCGTCCCCCCTCCCCACCCCCCCCCCCACCCGCCGTCAAATAGCCAAAATATACTGGGTACCCAGTTTTACTCAGTTTATAAAACCGGGTAAACTGGGTAAATTTACTTCTACTTAACAAATTTTATCGAAAACTGGGTATACTTACCTGTACTTACCCAGTTTTCATATGTTGAAAATTGCCATCACTACCCCCAACCCCTTCCCTGTTGGCGCATACACATATGATCAGAAGCAACAACCCGCGCATCGAGACCGTCTTCATGTGGTACGACATGTTCGAGTTCTCTTCTGTCGATGACATGCGAGAATACGACCTTGGAAGCCTTGTGGTTCCTGTCAATTGGGGATACAGGGAGAACATAGCCATTGGATACTTCCCTCCTGCCATGTTCGAGCGGTTCAGTCAGGTTGGTCTGTAAAATTGCACTGAGGCAAAGATGTTTCGTTTTGGTATTCGGACGACGAGCGATAAATAATTATGGCTTACGTTAAACAGCGACAAGCGCGCGTTTGCGCTTCTGCTGCTGTTATTATGCAAATTCGATGCAAGAACCATTTCCTGTTACGGTAGCGCAGCAAATTAGCATGGTAACAATGCGAAAAGCGCAGAAGCGTCCGTTTCGCACGGAATCGTGCACGCAGAACAGGAGCGCGTAGAAAGGTGACATTTCCTCTCGCTGGGTGTCTATAGGTACGTGTAGTTGGAACAGACAACAAAGCCAAAGGCAAGCAAAATTGAGCAAGGCAATGTGGAAGTAGGAAGTACGAGCTGGAATATGAAATGCAAACGTTCATCAAACAGTGCCGTAAGCGATGACAGCTGCAATCGCAAGCTGGCACTTCTCATTTCACAGGTTTTCTCTGAGCAAGTCTTGGCCAGCGCTTTCAAGGGCGGCAATGGGCCCACCAACGTGTTCATCGACGTCCGTCGCTATCTTCGCAATCAACAGTCTCACATTCGGCTTCTAGAGAATAATCCCACCCTGAACAATCAGACTAAAACCATAGTTATGACCGGCTGGTCCAGGTTCTCCTACTTCCGGCCCCTTTGTGAACTGTTGGCCTCTAGCATTCCATCTATGGTGGTCAATGCCCTTTATCCCTTTAAGGATCACTTAGGTCTGTCAGACCGGGCCTTGGGAAGGTTGGTCAACATTAGAAGAGGTGTTGTAAAGTTTGGTCAACTCTGTAAAGACGAAGAAAAAATGACCAAGTCTCCGGGAGGGTTGGTCATCTTCCGAAGAGGTCCCGGAAGTATGGTCATCTTGCCAACGTGATATGGAAAGTCAACCGAAAGGGCGTTAGAATGGTAAACATTGCATCGAGTGTGTGCATCCGTGTCCCGTTGATGAAATGGTGACCGAATGAAAGCATCCATTGGTAAACATCAGGCGAACACACCGAACAGAGCACGGGCGAAGAACAGGCGGTGACTAGGCATCTACTTCTACTTCAAAAAGTGTGCCACAGTATCGAGCGTGTGGAAATTTTCGAAACAAGTTTTGTTCGAGTTTCCAATATTTGTGCAATGTAAAAAAACACCACAGATTTTGCAGTAGCTAGTGGTTTTGCTTCTAGCTGCAGAGGGGTGCATGATGCACGGCTGGCGATCAGCGTATAAAACGTGTCTTCCAAAATGGCTGAGATTCCACTTCTTGCGAACATTCAAGATTTCGTGTTTTGGCAAATTAGGCGGCCCTGTAACTTCTTCCTCTTCAGGGCAGTTACCTTTGGTTTCAGTGTTTTCTATAGAGGAAATGTAGGCCAGCAGTTGCTGAATGAGGACCTCTTTGGTGTCGGCATTTCTGAATAGTAATGAATCAGAAAATGAAAAACAATAAAAGTTAGTACAATTACACAGCATTACTTGAAGTCCGGGTGGTAAGACTGAAATAGAAGGGTAGCATTTACTAGGGCAGCCTCCAATAGAAACATAAAGCCAGCTCCCAGTGACCAATTGCGAGATTTGAAGTGTCGCCTATTGGTACCTCTTCGCTGGTCGCTGTAACATCACAATTGGATTAAAAGGGGGGGGGGGGGGTAAAGTGTGAATAGTTTGTGAAAACAAGTAGAAACATACAAATAATCGACTGCGCCCATGAAGCGTTCGTATAACGCAAAATATTCCGGCCTGAAGAGTTCTATTTTTCTCCACTTTTGCCCAGGCTGCTTGGATTTTACTTTTCTGTAAGCGATTGGGAGGTAATTGGTATCGTTGAGCCACTCGAAGTCAGGGATTGAGTAAAGTAGGCTGATTGGCTGATTGTCTTTCCATGTGATGAGGTCCAGCAAGCTCCGGGAGGCGCTGCTCAACAGGGACATGGTGAACAAAGACGCTGGCGAAATACTGAATAAAACTATACAGATCCCTGAGAAAACAAACAATTCACAGCAATAACGTACTCTGCCATCCAAAACTTCAGCATCCTCCTCTGCTTCATTCAGTTTTTTTCTCCCCTTTCTGTTTTTCGCTGTTGTCCTGCTCTTGTAAGAGCATTTGACGTAGGCATTGAATGGTCCGACCGTCAAGACGTCCACAATTTCCCCCTCGAAAACTCCGCCCTCATCTCGAACCACCACCTTTGACCCACTCCCATACCCTCTGTCCCACAAACCTTCAGCCGTGAAGAAAGGGGCGGCATCTCGTGACTTGAACCACTGAAAAGTTGACCAAACACTTCAATGTTGCTCAAACAATATGACATCAAGCAATGAGGTACCTCTTGGCAGGCTTCTGTGACTTCTTTCCAGGACAGGATGGGGTCGAGGACATTGTTTTGCCGTCTGCGACTGAGCAAAGATGACAGAGCCAAAGAACAGGGAATAACAAACGTCAGCTCCTCCAATTCCATCGAATCTCCAGCAAAGACTGACTGAATGCAAACCGCATGTTTAATTCCATATGAAGCATGCCATTGTTGCTCTAAACCAATGTACAACTAAAGTCATCATTCAAAATGAAACCCACTAAAAGTCTCTGGCAGCGCGAATTCCCTTTCGAATATGGGGTTCCATCACACTTTGGGTCCAAACTCAACTGGCCCAACCAGTTGTCACCAGTTTCGCGAGTTATCTTAGCGATCGGAGGGGCCATGGCACTCTTAACGGTACAGCATTTCACTTATTTTAGACCAAACTCAATAAAAGCTATAAAAATTCACATTTACCTGAAATGTCGATTCACAGACTGTGCTATCACCGCAGGCACTTGAGCGAAACGATAGAGGACTCGACAGAGTTGTTGTATTCATCCATTACCATCAATTAACAACAACTATTTCATCTATTTTCCAAACCGGGAACTCCTTTGTGTTCAAATCCCCCCATACTCCAACTCACTGTGTGGTAATGTAAATGGCGGCCACAGCAGAAATAACTACCATCTTTTCAATGTTGACCAAACTCTTCTAATGTTGACCAAACTGTACATCCACCACCCCAGCGGGACAAACAAAAACTGTGATGGGGTCACCCTTCGTCTCGCAACCGACCAGACAGCGACAGCGAAAGTACATGCATACGTATCGCCTAGCGAAACGTTCAGTACATTGCAAACAGTTTCAATGGCTATGCTCCACCTTGTGACTGCATGCGCTATCTTTTGGTCAGTCACACAAGCATTTATCTAATGCACCATTACAATTTCCACATTTACACACTCCACTTCTTTAAGCGCCTTCTCCTTCCTACATCTGGATGGGAACGATCTCAAGTTGGTCTACACAATGGCCACTTTCTTGCATGACGCCATTGAGATGGTTCAGGACCTAGAAGACTTACTTTCACCAACTACGTCGGTCACACAGCCTCGTTTTAATTACCTGAATCAATCTTGATTATCTCCTCTTGCGGGGCAACCCTAATGCTACTCAAACATCTCTTGCGATCTGTGGCTGCAAATGCTAAACTGGAGCTGGACTTGGCCAATGCAATCAAAACAACCATTAACAAAAACAATCAAGACACTTCTTTGGCCACAATCCCTAAACTTCCAACTTGTCCTGCCACCATACAGACATCCAGACACAACAGACGGCAGCAAGCAACAACTGAGAATCGAAGCCACAGCTAACAATTGATACCACGACTACTTGCTGCTATTGCTTTTGTCTGTGTTTTTCTTTCCAGTGCTTATCATACTGCCACAATTGCAATGTTGACCAATCAGTTCTTCTGTCTTCCCTGTTCCGCCCATCGTGTGTTCTTCTTGCAATGTTGACCATCCACTGCGAATGTTGTCGATTATTTCATTTTTCCCTCGGCCGCCTGCAATGTTGACCAATGCTCCCACTGCCATTGCAATGTTGACCAATGCGGACGAGAAGTTGACCAAACTGCTCATCGGTCATGAAAAGTTGACCAACCTTCCCGAACGAGTTGCAAAGTATGGTCAACACTGGGTAATGTTGACCATACATCCCGTAGTGATCCTTAAAGGGTTATCTGGCCAGCAATGGGCATAAGACCACTGCAGTCGTGGAGAGAGAAGCGAAACAGTTGATGAATTGCACTGAAGCGTCCATGAATGACACATCTGGGAGCCCTGAAAGCTACATTGGCTGTCAATTCCCTGGCAGCGAGGTTTTCGAAAGAGTTGAAGAGCTCAGAGGATGCTATGGTTCATTTATGTGGCTATTGGCCCCAAGTACAGACGTCTGGCTCAATATTCTAGGATTCCTTGAAACATTTTTCGGCGCGGGAAGCGTGGAAACGGCTTCAGATGCGATTGACTGTCTCAATAAGTTAAAACCACGTTTGAAGTCTGCCTTGCTGCAAGTGTATTATGAAAAGGACGCGATAGAATTCGTTCAGCAAACCGCTACGGCAGCAGTTGAAAAGTTGAACCGAGCAAAAGTTGCATTAACGGTCAGTAGAGTTGTGATGTACTCCTTTGCAGCTGTGATTCTGCTGACAGTTGGTGTGACGGCGGTTGTAGCGGCGGTCGGCAGGCAACGCCATTCTCTGGTGAAACCGATGGATAAGAGTATGTGAAGCTGTAATAGTTTTCGTCGAGTAAAACAAAGAAATCCAGTGAAAATACACACTAATGGAAGCCGAACTTTCATTCTCTGAATTCTAGACTGCGTATGGTGTTGTTTAGATTATTGCTGACACAAATTCGAAGTTTTGGAGTGCGTGTAATAGCAAATCAGTTGTCGGCCAGGCCAAAACCTTTTTGAGTCCAATTCCGTTCGTTCGTCCGTTGCGATCAATCATAACAACGTTTATGTTTCGATGCAGACCGGAAGGTTATCTGTTAAAGTAACTCACCGCCCATATATGGGCGGGCCAACTCACCGTGAGTTGCGGTGAGTTGCGGCGAGTTGGGTGCTTTTTTCGCCCGGCCTCAGCCGGGCGAACCCCTACGAGAGCTTAGCGTCCGTGCGTTCGTGCGTTCGTTCGTCCGTTCGTCACGCTCTCAGATCTCGGCGTTGGAACGTCGTAGGAAGGCGATCTTGGGCTCTACGGAAAGGTCTCGACTCACTGATCATTCAGCTAAGAGACTTCGAAATTCAAAAGTTTGAATTTCGCGCGCTACAGTACTCCGAAGGTCAAAACGGAAAACGGCTGTAACTCGCTCGTCTTACGTCGTAGAGCGGCGTGCGATAGGTCAACTGAAAGGTCTCGATGTGCTCTTTCGCTTGGCGTTAAAAATTTTGTTAATTACGCAAACACGCACCACGAAAAGCGACATTCTTGCGTTTTTAACGCAGAAATCGCTCTAACTCGCTCAGCGTGCGTCGTACGGAGACGATTTTGGGTTGGTTGGATAGCTCTCGACTCACTGATCATTTGTTCTTCTATTGGTCGAAACTCAAAAGTTTGAATTTCGGGAGCTACAGTAACCCAAAGGTTTAAAACGCAAAACTTATCTAACTCGCTCGTCTTCCGTCATAGAGAGACGATCTTTAGTTCGCTGAATAGGTTTCGGCACACTGATAATTCCGTTAAGAGAAGTCGAAATTCAAAAGTTTGAATTGCGCGCGCTACAGTAACCCGAAAGTCCAAAACGCAAAACGGCTCTAACACGCTCGTCTTACGTCGTAGAGCGGCGTGCGATAGGTCAACTGAAAGGTCTCGACGTGCTCTTTCGTTTGGCATTAAAAATTTTGTTAATTACGCAAACACGCACCACGAAAAGTGACATTCTTGCGTTTTTAGCATAGGAATCGCTCTAACTCGCTCAGCGTGCGTCGTAGAGAGACGATCTTGAGTTGCTGGATAGCTCTTGACTCACTGATCATTTGTTCTTCTATTTGTCGAAACTCAAAAGTTCGAATATCGCGAACTACAGTAACCCAAAGGTTCAAACAGCAAATGGGCCCTAACTCGCTCGTCTTACGTTGTAGAGCGGCATTCGTTCAACCGTTTGAAAGCTTACGTTCAGGCAGTTGTTGAACGGTCATTCCTAAAGAAATACTTTTGTTTTTTTAAACCCTTGTCTTACGAACAACTTTGTCTGCGAAAAAAATTAATCCCGGGCGATCCCAATGTTGCCCTGCAACAACCGCTCAGAAATGCGTGTGTCTTGCTCAAAAAATTAATCCCGGGCGATTCCAATGTTGCCCTGCAAGAACCCCTCAGAAAGGAGCGTGTCAGAAGTAGCGCATGAATAGTGGACTCCGGGCGGGCGCGCGTCATATCGGAAAGGCTTCGAAATACTTCACAAAAGTATCCACTCTTTTACTCTTCCACTTTAAAACACTCACAAACCACTCTGTATTAATAAAACGACTCAACTTTTTTAAAACAGCTTGTTGGACTACTCTCGAAAATTTTTTGGCCAAAAATCTCGTTTTGACTAGTCCGTTCAGTGATCGGCTTGCCATTTGGTTTAGTCTGTCTGCACGACTGTGTCATTTGGACTAATCCGCTACCTGTTTTCCACCGGTCGAAATGCCATTTTTGGGGTCCGTCGCAAACTTCAACGGACACAACAACGAATTTGACGGACTAGTTCGCCCAAATTTGACGGACTAGTTCGCTCAAAACAGAGTACTTGTCCAGATGCTACACACAATACCCTCCACACAGATATCACCAAATGGAGAAACGTGAGTATGGAGTAGTTCAGGATGCGATAGAATGGATACTCTGGACTAGTCCATCTTCATGTGCCAAGCCAAGTGTTACAACTGGCAAGTGTGCTGCAAACAAATAGAAAGTCTGGACTAGTCCGTCTGGCTATGTGCTGTCATGCTCGTGCAAGCCTCGTGCTCTGGTGGGGCGCATGGTCTTGCCTTGTCTTGTGCGATAGAATGGATACTCTGGACTAGTCCATCTTCATGTGCCAAGCCAAGTGTTACAACTGGCAAGTGTGCTGCAAACAAATAGAAAGTCTGGACTACCTAGTCCGTCTGGCTATGCGCTGTCATGCTTGTGCAAGCCTTGTGCTCTGGTGGGGCACACGGTCCTGCCTTGTCTTGTGCGATAGAATGGATATTCTGGACTAGTCCATCTTCATGTGCCAAGCCAAGTGTTACAACTGGCAAGTGTGCTGCAAACAAATAGAAAGTCTGGACTAGTCCGTCTGGCTATGTGCTGTCATGCTCGTGCACGCCTTGTGCTCTGGTGGGGCGTACACTAGAATCAACACGCAATTACAAATTGTTCTGTCAACAAGGGTGAAGAAACAGCAGAGTAGTACTCAAAGTGTACCTACGTTGCAGAGTAGTCATTGGTTATTCTGACTGCGCCATTCAGTTATCACAGCAATCGAGCTTCACGTGTTGTATGGAGTAGTCTATACACTGTAGCAACACCAACATCAAACGGATGTGTCAGCACAGAGGAAGAATGTGTGGACTAGTACCATGTAGGCGTTGACGGACTAGTTCGCCAAAAATTGATGGACTAGTTCGCCAAAAATTGACGGACTAGTTCGCCAAAATTGACGGACTAGTTCACCAAAATTGACGAACTAGTTCGCCAATTTCACATGGACAGGTAATTTTGCCATTTCAGGTGGCAATTTGGAGTGCTCCAAAAACGGACACCAAAAATTGGAAAAACGAACTAGTCCAAAATACGTTTAGACTAGTCCGTTATTTTGACGGAAT